>BRZM01000481.1:0-107497 GCA_033238685.1 Lates japonicus | reverse complement strand
AGAGCCTCCTTATTTTCCATTTCTATGTTGATATTCCATATTCCTGCACATCCCATTCCCCTTACTTCTATCAGTCTCTTGCTCCTTCTCTTTCCCTACTGTTCCCTTTTTGCCACAGCCATGTTTCTCGACTGTTTCCAGGGTTTTGAGTTTGGGGTATGTCTAAGCCGCTGCCCGGCTGAGAGCTGAATCTGGCCTCTTTCAGACTCACAGCTTGCGCTCGCCTCTATACTCCTCCTCCGCCTCCTCCTCCCACCGCCTCCTACTTCTCCTCAGCTTCCATGTTGTGGCAGCCACAAGAGGCTTTTGGGAGTGGGCCAATCCGAACAACCATTGCCGCCATTTTCCCAGCCGCTGAACATAATGTCCACGATGGACATTATGTCAAATAATGACCTCCACTGCAACAAAAATACATACGTCTTGTTTTGAGATTTGACTGCCAAACCCTCTGCTGTTGCAAACACAAGACAGCATGGGTGTAAAAGAAAAACTCTACTCTTGTCGTGACAAATATCATTCTATATTATTCTGCATTCACTGATGTAGATTTTTAATTTAGTACTGTATTCAGCTAACTTTGGAGAGGCAAGATCCTAAAGTTATATACTGTTCTGAAACCATCAGGAAGACATTCGATTTAGTTCATGTTTTTCATGAAAACAAGGGATTCACTCTTGTATAAAAATTATAGTCAGATTGCTTCCCACCCCTTTAAAATTGGTGACACAATTGAGTGTCACACCAGAGAGCAGGGTCCACACCTGTCTGTGGTTAGGTTTAGGGGAAGACTGCTGTGGTTGGTTAAATCTTTTAACTTTTTCTGTATTAAACCAGACCGTAATCTTTCCCTAACCTTAACCAAGTGAGGTGAGTGCCAAAACACAACCATTAATCAGTAAAACTGCTGTAGTCACTACAAATGGATATTATACTGCAAGATCAGATATATTAGAGTCATTAATTAAAGCTTAAACAGCAATATAAGTTTTAAAATACATCACTGATGCAGCTCGATTAGACAGAGAACAGTCGTCTTCCTCGCTATCGAAACATTTCTAACTCCCCGCTGTCTCTCTCTGCTCTCTACTTCCTCTCATGCACTAGGTGCCAAAAACCTGTTCAAGCACACAGTTTTTTTTCTGTAAATGTGCTGTCATGTCTGAATAAAGCCTAAGGAACACTAACGTAATATTCACCTATGTCTGAATGACAAAAAGCCATCACTTTAACAGATGGATGGTGCCAGCAACGTTAACGTATTCCATGTCTGAAGAGGACTGCGCTGACATTGACGCGCTGCTTGGCAAGAACTTTGTTTCACGGCAGTTCGAGATCTGAACTTCTGAGCAGAAAAAGAACAGCTTTTAAGTGAAAAGCGAAAGATCTCTTGAACTCACTCATTTTCACTCACTTAGCCGCCTCGTTTCACATCAGGTATTCTGGTTGCCGCTACCTGTTTGAAAATTACTGTCATGACTTATTACCTAGTTGATTTTTTTTTTCCTGGAATTTAATTTGGTGTAAGCATGCACATGTGTGAACTGAACTGAACAGCGGGACCACACAGATGTGCGACACAGCCTAGACAGGAGGAGGAGGACGGTATGATCTCGCATATGTCACAAAAGATGCTAACAGGATTTTTTTTTTAAATCTTGTCACTGATGAGTGTGAAAGCAATGTGTTTTACTACATCTAGAAAGAACAAGGGGAGCCTTTTAATGGTTACACACTCATCTCCTCTCCACACTAATCTCAACTGCTGTTTCCTTCCAATTAACAGAATTTGTGGTGCAGAGGAGGCCTCTTACCACACACGGATCAACTTAGTTCTCCAAGAAACTCAGCTGCTTTTTTCATGGAGTCAGACAAACATCCCTGCAAAACGTGACTATTGGTCATCTTAACTCCTCCTGGCTGCTGACATTGTTTATACATGCAGATTGAAGAGGCAACATTCAGATTCTGCTCTGTGCTGGCACCCTGGGCAGGATGGTATAATTAAATGAACTGACTAAAAGGGATGCAATGAATATCCCAACACAGTGTCAGGTCAGCCTCGCTCACAAATTAAAGCCAGGAGCCAAAGTAGGTAAACATGAATTTATCTGAAGCAGGAAAGCAGCGGAATGCATTCAGGACTTGGACTATGTTTCATTAATGATATTTATGTGTGTATGGCATGGAATAGCTTGATTTGATTTTGTTTCTGTCAGAGGAGAACACATCTCTTGTACCTTTGTTCCAATTTAAGCTCAATATACGCATCTGTTATTTTTCAGAGTAATACACTTATTAATCTGTTCACTTAATTACAATATGTATGGTTAAATAAAAATAAACATGCAATCAACGTTCAGTGGTTTCTCTGTTTTCACGTACATAGTAATCTATACATATACGATAATTATAATTTACTAAAGAACGCCTGCTTTCTCTCTCAGCTGCATATGCACACAAGCACAAACAAATATACCTTAGGAGTATGTGGTGGTGAAACTGGAAGCTAATTAAATGAGAGACAACAACACACAGGGGAGGTATCTTCTCAGAATCCTATCACCAACTTCATCACAACAGCAGCAGCACACAATATAGGAGCTTTCCAAGCCACTTGTTGACTTTTGTCAACTTTTTGTTGTTACAAGGTTTACCCTGCTCTTTAACACTATGGTTAAAGGGGATGTAAACATACATTCATCCCTATAAATACAGCACAGGAAGGATTGACAGGGAAGATAAT
The DNA here is from genome assembly GCA_033238685.1 of Lates japonicus. NCBI lineage: Eukaryota > Metazoa > Chordata > Actinopteri > Centropomidae > Lates > Lates japonicus. The sequence continues at coordinate 104,751 of BRZM01000481.1, read as the reverse complement.
GTTATTCAACAGGCAGGCTTGGCTAACATGATCTGTGTAAAATATGATATTCATTTACTATCACACAGTTAACCACTATATGTGTGTGTGCATCCAGTTGTCTTTTTAAGTGGCAGCTTCTGTCGCACTCTGTTCTGAAAAAATGTTTTTATGAGATTAATTTTGCAATAGATAATACGTTTTGTAGGAAACAGAATTGCATCTGGATTATGTTTTCTATTACTGTTATGTGGATATGTTGTTAATTTGGCAAGTTGCAGATATGTTAACAGACAACATATTCATTTTCCGCCAAAACCTCTGTACAGCATGCATTTGTAGTATTTTTATGTAGTGTATCTGATCTCCTGCAAAAACGTTACCACCACAACATAACTGGGAAAACTGTTTAACAGTATATGAATGTAATATCCAGGACAGAGGATTGGACTTAGCATCTACAGCCATTCTAGTGGCTCAGTAAGGCTTTACTTCGACACAGCAGTGCTTACTGCATACTCACAGTGTGGCATCTTGATTTATCATGTTTACATGTGAACATTTGCTAATTAGTACTTATCACAAAGTGCAGCTGAGCCGATTAGGGTATCAAATTAAACTTTGACTTTATGTTACAGCTAGACAGAAATTCAGAGGATCAACAAAGTAAGTAAAATTTATCCCAAAGAACAAGACAGTGTGTTGAAAATTTCATGACAAACTATTCCATAGTTGTAAACACATATCTGTGTACTAAAAGTGCTAACATCACCAAAATCATTAGGATTGCTTCAAAAATGAATGGCAATCCATCTTATAGTTGTTAGGATATTTCAGTCTGGACCAAAGTGGTGGACAGACCAACAAACAGACCAACATTGCCATTAGAAGTTTGCTTTAATGATATTTTAATTTGATCATTTATATAAAACTATACTGAGACATCTGGCACGCATAAATATAATGACAATAAATACCTAAACTGAACAGAAACAAGATTCAAAGCCCAATGTGACACATCTCAGACTGGTTTCCTGACTCATTTTCCTGCTATCTGAAGAGTTTCTAAATTCAGTTCAGTCTAATTAATTCACTTCGTTAAATCAAATGTGGTCAAGTCAATACGAAAGGGTTGGCATGAAAATGTGATTAGCTTACAGATGAAGCCTCGATTTCTGACACTGTGCCAACTGTACATTTCAACCTCACAGCAGCTATAGCTGGATAAAATGACCCGTCCCTGCAGTTTATTCTGGAGTCTGATTGATAATGAGTTCCTCTGTGAGGGTAAACTGATGCTCCATCTATAGCTGGAATCAATACCAGAGCAATCTAACGTGTTCTAAAACTCCATGCACTATAAGAAAATAAATTTGCATTGAGGGCTCAATGATGCCTGTGTATTGTGATGTAAATACTCTTTTGCATAGACATGAGTCTAAATCCAACAAAGAGTAAATTGTCCAATTCCAGTGCTCTCACAGTTTTGCATAGCTTGTGATTCAGAGAGCATCTGCATTAGAAATGCTTTGGCGTGCTCAGGTTAAAAACCACTTGAAGCTCTTACATGTTAGTGTCTATTGTTCGAGTCACGCAAGTCCCTATATGCAGCCTGACCCCATAGTTCAGGTGAGAGGTGTAGAAATGTGACTTGCAATTGCGCATCTCCATCCCAGACTTGTGAACCCCCATACTGTAAGTGTCCCATTAGCAGTTCCTCTAGGAGATGGCCGAGATTGACTCTCAAAAGCTTTCCTTTGTGTTTCTAATGTATCTGTTGTTAACTTAGCTAGAAGGTAGCAAGGCAATCAAAACAATCAACCATTCACATGAAATTTGGAAGTAGAAGAAGAGGCTTTGATAAAAGAGGCAAATGCATCATCCTTCTTGCAGTTAAAACTAGAAATTCAATCAGACGGGATATGAAAAATAATGAAACCATTTTAAGCACGCACAGGTCTGACCAGAATGTTGTTGTTTATAGCGTCATGCTGAAGAGGCTTGGAACAACTCTATTGTGCGTTAGGCATGCCTCTTATTGGTGAACAGAGCCCCTGCATGTCAAGCAGAGGTGGGGCACTGTCCCTAGAGTCCACTATCACAGCAGGTTAACCTGGCACTGCTTTTCTAAGGCCTGATTGTCAGGCACCCTGCAGCTCGAGGTAAACCGACAATTTTCCATCAGCAGGGAACGTAGCTTTATTAGTAAAAGTAGGGGGGATGGTGGGAGGTAAGAGGAAAAAAAGTGAAATCAAGTTCACAACGTAGCTGTAGTTGTTATGTAGGAGGGCAATAAAGTGTGATTGCAAATTACAATCAATAAAGACTGAATTTATACAACCTTTGAATAACAAGATAAACCATAACTCATAATATGGCATCCACTCCAAAACTTAAACACGGATTTCATGGAGATTTTTGGAGATTTTTTTTACAAATAAGCTCTGGGGTATCTTTCAGAGAAGTCAGATAAAACTGTAAAAGACAAGTCTGTATCTAAAGACTTACTTTAATGTGACACGGGATCTCATCTTGCACAGACTTTCTGACAGGAGGGAAAACATTCACCTGAATAGAAACTGCAGCCTGTGTATCAGAGATGAGACAGACTCTGTTAACAGCAAATCAATATCATCCTCGGGCCGCATGTGAATTTAGAAGGGCCAACTCCACCGCAAATATTATACCTCTAAACAAAACACAAGTAAATCTACAAACAAACACAGACTGTGACGCTATCTGGGTGAAAAAAAAGGGGGAAAAAAAGCACAACTTAGAGGGCAGACAAGCAGTGCCTTATGGTTTTCAAGGTCTCCATTTGTTTTTCCGTGTTCCACTGTCAGGTGCAGAGAGAGGAGAGAGCAGTGGAGAGAATGGCGAGCCATAGAGGGTTAAAAGGCCATGGCTGGGATTATAACACAAGTAAGGACCCCATACTGTGGCTTGACATGCCTACCAGCTTACAATGCATTTTTCTCTGACAATGCAGGGTCACACACGGTCAGAAAGCATGAAATGTTTTCACACACATGTTGAAAGACAAGTGAAATGCTCAATGTTAAAGAGCCTCCTTCCCTAAGGTTATCTGATGGCGTTGTGCTTTTTCATAACAAAGTCATGTTGCAAAGTCAAAATTAAATCGTGGAAAAAGGCATTTTTATTCATTCCATGCTTGTGACGTCTGACCTTAAAGGACAGTGTAACATGCTCACCTATTTGCTGGAAAGTTTATAGTTCACTGAGCATGACATTCTTCACTTCAGTTTAGTAAAACATCAAAAACTCCCGTCATCCACCATGTACAGAGGTAATCATGAACCGTGCGCCATTCACTAACCACACCTCGGTGCCTATAATGTGTACGTTACATAGACCATTACTCTCCCTTCATTGTTAATGAGAGGCCACTGTGCATGAGGACATAGTGAGGGCCGGGTGGTAGTTACTGATCAGCATGGGAGCTAGCTAATCCTGCCACTGATGAACTCATCTGTCTGTCTGTCCACTCCACCCTCAGACATGTGCTAACATGCCATAATCGTCATAATTCTACTCGTGCCCTGGGCTCTGCCACCTCAGCCACCTGATTAGGGCCTAAGTCCCAAAGGTATCAGTGTTAAAGCTTTAGTAATTTCACCCTTAGCTTCACACCACCCTGTCTATAGCGTTTCCATTAAATATGTCATGTCTTAGACAGTACGGGAGGCACGTGTTAAAGCGCAAAGAGGGGAGAGGGGCTGTTATTGTCAGTGAAACTCTCTGTGCATCTGACAAAAATAAGGATTCTTCTCAATGTGTCATCTACAGTGCTCCCTGATGCAGCATAGGATTGTCTTTTATCAACAGCAAGCAATGACACATTCCAAATATTTAACACTAGGGGGAATTTCTCATTCAATCTGAGCGTGTTTAAACTGCAAACTGTTTACCCTTAAAAAAAAAAAAAAAAAAGCCCCTCCTCTCAATCTTATGTTTTTTCACCAGCTGTGAAAATATCTGTCATGAATACCACTCTTTTCATGTAATTCCCCATCCGCCTGCTTCACTGTAAGCTGCTGTCAACAGTGTGTCTGATTTATTTCTCAAGTGTTGGTGGGACAGGGGCTCCCGCATGGCACTCCTGGACCAGGAAGGGGGGAGTTCCAGAGGGGCAGGCAAAGCCTCAGTCCCCCCCACCCCCCGGCTCAGGAGACTCTAGGTGGGAAGTAAACTTAGCCAACACTCCTGAAACAGGGCGCCACGCACCCATCAACGCCTCCTTTGCAGGTGAGCGGAGAAAAACAGGAGGGGATGTCAGTCTGCAGCGGGGAGTGCAGAAAACGTGAGATATTTTTTATAGTCATGTTTATATTCATGTTCTGCAACACAAATATGGATCCCTCAAAATTATATGCACGAACCTGACATTGAGAGGAGTAAAAGCACACTGACAAATGTGTAGTACCCTGACAGTTTTTTTTACACTTCTTATCACTTTCATACACACATGCAGACAGTCACAACACACGCTACTATCCATCAGCATGATGCCACTCGTTTTTCTTTTTTTTTTTTTTTTTGCCCACAGTCCCCAGTCTTTCTCCTGGAACAATTACTAGGTTTGAAAACTCAACTAAAGAGAATCACAACTTTTGAAATGAATCACAAATTTTACCACCCCTGAAGTTACACTTACTACTTTACAGCTAAAGACACAGGAGTATGCAAAAATATTACTGAGATTACATATTTTAATATCTTCTCAAAGAAAATGTGACAATCTGACAAGTTTTACAAACATCACCTTGTTTTTCCCTGGGGGTCCAGAGGAGGTCGATTGACTTTCGTTGGTTTTACATTTCAGAGACAAATGGCAGGGACTGAATTGGAGGTTGGGTGTAGGAAAAGTAACAGCTTTGCATAAGAATATGCAATCAGTTGCAGGAGAAGGGAAATTCAACAAAATGCTTTCATGGGACGGGGGAGGTTCTCATTTGTGAATAAATGCTTGTTAAAAGCAGCAAAACCTACAAACTATAACTATAATAAATTTATTCACTAGTATAGTAAGGGCACTATCTTGGGTAGCATTACACAGTGAATAACACTGCCACAATCTATTAGATCAATTCTGTCAATGAGAAATGTACAAAAACACCCAGAATCTAACAGGACAAGAGTGGACTGGGCATTGACATGTCAAGTGTTAACTGACTGTCTGTCAATACACTCACTGACCAGAAAGGTCTCTTACTGTCAAGGGACTGTGAGGTATAAGGGAAAGGGGGGGGGGGGGGGAAAGTGGAGGTGAAAGTCAATCAAATTATCTCCTTCCAGCCCACTAAACTCAAGAACTGGAGGTAAGCAACCAGAGCCTCTTGTGAGAGAACTGACAATGTCTGTGGGGTGCAATCTGAGCGGCACCCTGCCGAGAGAGGCTAGCACTGATAAACCTCGAGGAAAAGCCTGACTTCTCCAGATTTCCGATAAAACAGAATATTTAGGAAAATAGCAAAAATACAGTCAATAGTTTATATCAGTCTTGTGACCAAGTGCTAGGTTTGATTGAAATGGTGAAAAATAAACCGCTGATTTGCATGTGACAAAGTCTACACCAGTGTGTTATTTGTTTGTCTCCTCTGGTGAATGGAACCCTCTAGAGAGAAGCAGACAGTGAAAATGCTGTTAAGATCAGAGTGATAATGACTTACTGAATAAGAGTCTGCGTCGTGGGGACTGCAACTGGTTTGATCCCTGTCCTCTTTCATTTCTGTCTCATTAGATAAACCTGTGGAAGTCAGACAGCCTTTTACCACCAATGTGTTTTAAGACATTACACATTCAACACAGTCATGTCACAACACATCATAAATTAAATCATCTCAAAGTGAAGGGGAATTTACCCAAAAAACTCCCTTCGCTGTTTTCCTTTAGATTGAGCTTCATGTCAAAGGTTATCTTGTAAGATTAGACCAAAAAAAAAAGAATAAGAAAAAAATACCTGAAAAGAAAAGAAAGCATAGCAGACGACAGATGGGAGACTAGTGTGTGTGTGTGTGTGTGTGTGGGGGGGGGGGGGGCTGTTCAACTCATTCCTGTGTCATGTCATATAAATCTGTTTGAATATGAGCTGTGACTTTTGTTTTCTGATCACTCTTGAATTGAATGTGAGTGACAGCCGAGGGGGGGGGCATGAACACCGTGCTCAGGTTCACTGGCATGATTTTTTTTTTTTTTTTTTTTTTTTTTTTGAAAAAAAAGGTTCCTCTGAAACTTTTCTCATGTGTCACAATGGATGTTCAGACAGGAAGATCAGCCGGGAGAGCTGATTTGTAATGACTTACAGATTAAATTGTCACATCTTTATACATTTTTAGCAATGACCTTTATGTTCGTTGTCACTGTCAGAGAAAGCAAATCAAATGCTGTTCGCTGTATGTGCAACTCGGATAACAAAAATCACAAATATGCTCATTTAGCGGGCTATCTGTGTTGTCTTTTTAAATAAACATAGTGAGTGATATGATATGATCAAGTTGCTCACCATGATCATATTTTCACACAACACAGGATGAGCCAGTTTGGTGCCAAACACTTGCACTCACACTCTGTCTCCTTCCTATTTTGTTTTGGTCTTTTCTCGCTTTTAAACTTTGCTTTTTCAACTTTAAGAAACAAGTGTGCACAATGATCAGAACTTCAAAAGTCTAAAATATACTTTTCTGATGGCGTTATCAGTGATGCTTCCTGTAAGGGATGTAGAGCTGCTCCTTTGTAATTTAGTTTTCAGTGATTTCCATGTTGGATTACATGTTAGTTTTGTCCATGCTGTTGAACTTGACTGTGAGCTTGGCCTGACATTGGTCTTGTTTAAGCTTCATCTGAGGTGGTCTTAATGATGAAGAATGTAAGGCAGACTTTTCCATCATGAGCTTTAAAAATATGAATTGCGAAACGGCCACAAGGTATGTTCCATTACTTGCCAGCATTCCCATAAAACAGAAAACACACACCACCCAGTCACCTTTCCACACAGTGTCCCCCAGGGGCACAGGCTCTGGTCTGTTTGAAGATCAAAGCAGCAGAGGTAAAACAGCATGTTTACAGGTGTTGGGAAATTGAAAATTTCCTTGGCTGAGTGTGGTTTTGAATGGAAAAGGAAGTCTGCGATCATATGAGTGTGTTGGTGTCTGTGTGAGGGGGAGCCATCACAGTCTGGTTTTTTATATATATATATATATACATATATATATGTATTTTTTAAATTCAACATCTGAACTCTCATGTCAGCTTGGGGGTGGGGGGGATGATAGCCACTGGGTGCCTGGTTGGTTTTGTATTCTGCTTGCCGATAATTGGCCTTTGATGGTACAGCTGCTCCTGTCTCCTGCAGCAGAAAAGAGTTACCTGAAAACGTCTCACATTAACAACGCATTACCCATTGTGGCAAATAAACAGAATTGGCAAGGTGTTGGGTAGGAGCCATATTGAGATCCTCGCTGCAAAAGCAACAGCAGGGGAGGATGCTGAGTTTGTGAGGGATTAGTTGAATTCTAACACTTTTTTGGGGGGGGGGGGGGGGGGGGGGGGGGCGACCACAACAATAGGAACACCTCAGTCAAGTATGTCATTCACTCTGCACCTCTCCACTTTGTGTTTCTCTGTGTGCATGAGAGGACCAGTCATGCCAAGCTTTCTGCATGAAAGGGAGAGTGTTTAGCTTTTGAGGCTATTTGTGCTTCTGACTCTGTAGTGTTTGTGTCCGATGGGAGGTGCCTGCGCCAGCTTCCTTAAAGGAGTAGGGGGTTTTGTTTGTTTCTCCGCCGTGCCAGGAGAAGTGACAGCCATTCCGGCTCTTTCACAGAAACACATTCATCTGTGTGAGAAAAGGCGGCCGCTGAACTCAGATGAAAGGCCACAGGGGCTGCGTAGCACAGGAAGGCAGACTGTACATCGACTTCAGTACAAACACAACATAAGCCATGTCACAGACAGACAGAGGGAGAGAGAGATTCTCAGAGAGATAAGGGAGTAAAGAAAGAAAGAAAGACTCTACTCCTTTCCTCAAGAAAGAGAAGCAAATAGCAAAGAATTAATATATTCTTACAGTATTAAAGATAATATGTTGGCATTTGAGATATTAAGTATGTGTTTATTGCACTTAGTAATAACATGGACTTCACTGGACTGACCTCTCTGTTAATGAGGGGCTCCATTAAGGGCCTATCACAAACAGCCTCCTTTACTCCTTTAAAGCTTTAATACATATCATAATATCTGTCTCCTCAACTTTAATTCATATCAGGCCATAAAACTACATTTTCTTTCAGATGTGTGAAGCATTTTATGGATAAATAAAGCTGTATTATGCCTAAAACAATTTATTTATTTATTGTTCTGTGTTTGTTCATATTGGATATTTTTACTGAAATATTGTGTGACATTAGCTTTTTTTTTTTTAGGGGCTGGGGGTGGAGGGGGCACGCTGTTTGAAGTGACACTGGTGTGACTATAAATAACACAGACCGGCGAACGGACACACTCATTTCATTAGAGCACTTCAAATTCAATTAGAAGACATGGCGTTTGTTTTAAAAGTTTTCTTTCAAAACACCGCTGCCGATAAACTCTTCGTGGTGTCTCTGTTATTTCTACCGAGGAGGCCCATTTGGGAAGTATCGCATTAAGAAACGAAAAAAAATAAATAAATAAATAAAAAAGACAGAAAATGACACTGAGCTAAGATGTGTAGCCATGATACATATTTTTTTAACTTCATGAATGAAACATAGGTGTTGATGACGCAGCTATTCACATAAATAAAGAGGCCTGCAAACAGCAAGTCGAATTAACATCGTCTACAACATGACACACGTCTACCTAAAATGTCAATTTGAAATAAGCGCGTTCAGAGGAACAAGGCAAAAGTTTACATGGAACAATTTATTTATTTACTTTTACAATTTATTCCATTGTTAATTTTTTGCAGTAAGTTTTTGGCTTGTGCGCATGCTTAAAAAAGTAAATGGTAATAATAATAACAACAGCGCGCTGTTGTTGCGACGTATCAGGGCCAGTTATTTATTTTTTTCTTATTTTACAATTATTATTATTATGGTTGATTTAAAAATAATACTTAAGTTCTGCAATACTGTTTTTTTTTTTTTCTATTGTACAATACAGTCTTTCGGTTGTAACAACGATTTCAAAGCCCTGATAAATCAATTACTTACTAATCTAAATTGCCAGAAGTACGTGGCCTTGTATTGTGCGTGCAATATAACTTTAAATACACCCAATTAAATACAATTGGCATGAGTGGCTGTCTATCAGAGTGTGGCTCATCAGCAGGCTTTAATCTAAAAATACATTAAAACAAACCAAATGTTTTCTTTAATGGCTTTTAACAAACACACGCCTGGAGAGGAAAAAAGCAGCTACGCTGCCATAGGTAACAGGCAGGTCTCAAATGACTAGGAAACTATTGAAACTCCTCAGCCTGCTGGTGCTAGTGTGCTTTTCCCAAAGCTCCACGTTTAAATGGGCGTACTTCGAAGAATGGGCAATTAATTTCAACAACACATCATTATAGACTATGGTTGCAAACCAACAAGTGGAATGTATGCGTGAGAGAAAGTGGGGGAAGTAGCAATTCGATTCACTGGCCTTGTTGTGAGTCTAGTATATTCCTCGTAGATTTGCACACCAACTTTGGACACAAACCTCTCACGCGCATGAGGCTCCTCCAGACGCAAGAGACTTGGGTTTCCCCGTTTCCCTGGGGCCAGCAATCCATAGCCTCTCTCGCGCAAACATCTGGGCTGGGCCTATTTCCGATTAGCACAGGGCCACCTCAGGCTCCACGGTGGAGGCGGCTGCGGTGGGCTTCATTTAAACAACGTTGTCTGATATCGTACGCGCATAACTCGGCTGGTGTGAGATCATGGGTATATGTCTGAGTACGGCCTGGCGTGCCCTCCCTCTCTCTCTGTCTCTCTCTCTCTCCTCTCACACACACACACACTAGCAGAGACTTGGCATTTTCCATCCTCCTTGACGTAGTGCTAATAGCAATGGCCACACATCAGGTCAGTGATTAAACGAGTAAATGTTGGCGTTATCTCAGTATACTTGCCGCTGTGCTCTAAATGGACACACAATAAGTCTCTTTCCATAAGCTGGGGGTTAGATCCAGGTTAGAAAAGAAAAGAGAGAGAGAAAAAGTCTCATAGAGGTGAGTTAGATCAACCCACTGAAGAGGATGAGATGTAGATAGAGTCAAAGATCTGGATATTTAGAATATCGACTGTGCAAAAGAGAGCTTTAACTCCATAGGTACCAGTCTGAATGGTAGTTTCAATACTCAAATTAAACACTCACATTCAAATTAGTGATTGAGGCTGATATTTAATTCCCACATTTAAAAACACATTTGTTTGTTTTTCTTTTTAAATTGTGGATTCATGGTTTTAACATGATCACCAAACGCACTTCAAAGATTTTACTCTGAACTTGGCCCGAGTTCAAATTACAAGACCTATAAACATCACCAGTCAGCTATGAGGCCCAGTAAAACCACGGATGGGCTCTGTGTTCTTACAATGGCTATGTATCTTTACAGTACAGTCAATATACAAGGCTGAGGAGGACTTAGAGGCACTTCCCTTCCGCGGATCAATATCAGCGCAGCGGGAGCCGGGCAGGGGCCAGCACCGACACACTGTGTGGGCTGGCCTTTCCCTTCACAGGTCATACAGCCTCCATGGAGGTCACGGGTAGCCACTGGGGGGCCATTAGGGAGTGATTTCAGAGTGCTAAAATAAGCTGCAAATAAGCCAGTTAAAAATTCTATCTCAATGCCTCCACCCGCCTCAGTCCTTTAATTTTTTCTCTTGCCAAAAAAAAAAAGAGTTTACCCCTCTTTTAATTTACATGATATAGTATGTAAGTGTACCATGGGGCAGGCCAGCAAACTCAAGTTACACAGAAATGTTTTAGGAGAAAACATATTTTAGTAGGTTTCTAACTGAACTGGGTGATCTCATTGCCGTTTATAATCAAGCGTCCTTCCTAGAGATCCCTAGCACCTTTTTTATTCACTACATAATTCCATGGGCCAAATGGCATGAGGCTTGTACGGCAAGGAGACAGCAGCAGCTCAAACAGACTGCCACTTGCTGCTGCTGCTGCAGCAGACAGTCAGCCTGCGGCAGTATCACATACTGTGATCCCACCGTGTGCTGTTTCGACATCCATGAAGCCAAGACTCATATAGCAATGTGTGGCTCCATTTCTGGAAGCATGCATGGTGAGTCTCACAAAACGTTTCTTATTGTGGACAAACACGTCAGTTATTTTTCCCTCTACCTTATTTTGACATCCTAAAGGACTGTAGTATAGTTGGGCCCCAGTCGGGACTGCGATTACTCACTCTTCAGGAGCCTCTGGATCTGCATGTGCTTATAGAGTTCACTGGCGGTGATCACCCAGCCGTTATCTTTGCTCCAAAACACCACAGAAGGTTTGAAGGAGCAGCGGTCACGTGCAGGCATTTTTTCAAGACCATCCAGATTAATGGCAGGGACCACAAGACGCGGTCATCTCCGCAACAGGTTACAGCCAGAGCCAGGAAGGCTCTCGCGGACCACAGGACCAGGCCAAGTTACAGTTCAGAGTTCAGGGCTGTTTCTGCCACCACCCCACACCTCCTCCACCTCCCCCCACTCACTGCAGTGGAGTGTCCAGCCAGGAGGAGTTGGGGTCAGACAGTAATTTTTCAGATAAACTCAGTGGCAGCCTGGGAGTATAAAGTGACAGATATGATTTGGAGGAGAGGCACACTGTTTTCTCTCCTCTATCTCTCTCCTCTATCCGTTATGAGACAGACCGGGTACACACAGGCCCCTGGGTGCTGAGTGGCAAAGAATCAAGACACCTAGTTTGCTTGGATTTTCTTCATTTAAATAGAAGAATAAATAGCATGCATAGAGCCCAAAGCAGATTAGGACTAGTTAGAATTTGAATTTCCCCTCCCTCTAGTTTTCTTGTTTTCAGTAAACTTCTGACCGTGCAGTTCAAATAAGTTAAGTTTTAATTTGGCACCACAGCAGCCCACATTGTATGGGGCCTATGGCGTAGCACCTGAGCAGGGTAAAACACTGCAGTATTTCTCAGGCCCTAAGGAGGAGACAGGAATATGGAACAGGCTAAGTTAGAAGTCTGGGATGTAATTGCATTTTCACAGGGCAAGATTGAATTCCAAGAGCTAAATGCCTCCAAAGACAGGAAGGCTCCTGCTGCCGGCAGTAGAAGCATGAAAATAGAGAATGTTTGTTGCTTGGCACAGCACTATTATATTTGTATGCAGTGGAATTCTTATCACAGTAAAGGGAGAAACGCACTCACCGAGCTTTGAACAGAAGCACATAGCAGAACAACTGCCCATGTTTGGCTCGTAATTGCATATTTATAGTGAGAGCATTTCTTTATAAATGCTGTTTTCGTCTGGCAAATAAATACCATAGTTTAATTTACAGATGGATGGAAATGTGGTTGATATTCCCTGAAGGATGGGTGTAGTTACAGAGCCGGGCGGCTGGCGTTGGTATGCTCACAATCTTCAGTTGTTCACAGTTCAAACACAGAGCACAAAGACATCACAGGATTCGTATTTCGATATGCATTCCACAAGCATAATGTGCTTGTGGTCTATTTGGATTCGACAACTGGCTCTTTTCCAGTTTATGGATGTTTAGTATAGTACTGAATCAATTTGCCTTAAGATCTGCAATATTCAACATTATAGTACAGTTTAAATACGTAATATATGTGCCTAAAGTCAGTTAGAAATGCGTACCGTGAAGACATCTATACACCCAAAATGAATATCACAGCAATGGAAAGTGAGCTTTAGCTAATTCTTTATTCGCATTTACCTCGACTATTGTACATATTTTCCTCTGTTGGTAATCCTCATCTTCCCTGGTGGATCAGGAATGTAGAATGAAATGAAACAGATGTTTGTGTGCCTCTTGTGTGCACGTGTCCCAATCCTCATAACAAGTTTCAGTGCTGTGGAATGAGTGTGTGTTGTGATTTCATCTTGAAGTCCTAGACCTTACCCATTCACTGGGAGTTGGGAGGATGGGCCGCTGTAGTGGTGGTGTGTGGACTGGCTGAGGGCTGGGGACAGGGTGGGTGTTGGCACAGGTCTAGGTGGTGGGAGACACTGGTAGGAGGTGTGGAGGATTGTACTGGGAGCTGGCTGCTGGTAGTGAGTCTGATGCTGATGCGGGAGGATTCGTGGACCTGGGGAACTGAGTAGAAAAATACTAGAATAAGTTTGTTTTATTTTTTTTTTTTTTAATACTGTGTGGCCTTTGCCGCGCGCGAGAGAGGAGAGGGGAGAGAGAGGTATAGCCTTAATTCAGGCTCTCTGTCGATCATATGCTCACTCTTCAAAGAGCCTCAGATCTGCATGTGCTATAAAAGTTCACTGACAGTAATCTGCGCCTGCTATCTTTACTCACAGCACTACCCACAAAAAGAAAATTTAAAAAAAAACAGCAATCACGTCTAAAGCATTTCAAACCATCCAAATCATTAGCAGGGACCACGGAGCATATGTGGTCATCTCCCATAACAGGTTACAACCAGAGCAGGAAGAAGCCCTCGAGACCAGTGTGACCGAGCTGGTTGTTCAAGTCTACGGGGCTGTTTCTGCACCACACCCCACTCATTCTCTCTTCCCACCTCACCCCCACTCCTGCACAGGAAGTGTCCAGCCCGAGAAGGGGGGGGTGTGGGCAGCTTAAACAACCCAGTAATCGACCTGGGAAAATATAAAGTGATAAGATATGATTTGCGAAGGAGAAAACCTTGCTGTTTTTCTCCTCTCTCTCTCTCTATCCGTTATGAACAGACTGGTATACGCACAAGCTCCTTGAGGTGTGCTGAGTATGCAAAATCAAAATGCCTAGTTTGTTTGGATTTTCTTCATTTAAATAAAGAAGAAATAAATAAACAAACATGAAACCCAAAAGCAGATTAGGACTAGTTAGAATTTAATTCCTCTCCCTCTAGTTCTTGTTTTCAGTAAACTTCTGACCGCTGCGGCACACAGTTCAAACAATTCCCAAGTTTTTAATTTACAGCACCACAACAGCCACATTGTGTAGGGCCTGTAAGCATGCTTTGCAAAGTCATGGAGGTAAAACACTGCAATGTTCCCAAGCCCTAAGGAGAAGACTCTGTAGAGAATAAATAAATTCTACTAGAGTTTCTTGGACTGGGTTAGGAAAGTCTGAGATGTAGTGGCATTTTCCTGAGGACGTAGATTAATTCCAAAGACTAAATGCCTCCAAACAAGAGAAAACTCACTACGTACAATAGAGTATGAAAAGCAAAGAAATATTTCAAAATTTGCAACACCTTTTATTATATTTGTATGCAGTAAAATTCTTATCACAATAAGGAAGAAAATAATTTTAAAACTTTGAACAAAGTACATAACGTAAACAATCGCTTTCTATGTTTAGCTCAGAATTGTACATATTTAGTAAAGAAACATTCTCTTTTATAAATACGTTCATCTGTAGGCAAATACTTCATAATTGAAATGTCATAAATGATAAATATGGTAGTTGATATTTACAAAAGGATGGGTGTAGTTACAGAAACCCAGCGTCACAACGTTTATTTTCCTCACAATCTTCCAGATAGTATTTCACAATTCAAACTTGCAAAGCACAAAACATCACAAGTTAAGCCCAGCAAACTAAAATATACATTCACAAGCATAATATTGTGGTCTGTTTGAGTTAAATGTTAACTTTGGCACTCTTTCCAGTTTATAGATGTTTAGTATAGTACAATCAATTTGCCTTAAGATCACAATATTCAACATTATAGTACAATTTAATCGTAATATGTGCACTAAAAGTCCAGTTAGAGAAATAGCTACCATTGAAGGAACATCTATACACCAAAGACTGACAAACTATCACAACCAATGGGAAAGTGGGCTTTTAGTAGTTATTTACAATATGAAATACACCTCGACTATTGTACATATTTTCCTCTGTTGGTAATCCTCATCTTCCCTGGTGGATCGAGAATAACAAAATAGAAAATAAACAAATGTTTGTGTGCCTCTTGTGTGCACGTGTCCCAATCTCCTGCTGGATGTTCCAGTGCTGTGAAATGAGTGTGTGTTGCTTCATTTCATCTTAAGTCCTAGACATACCATTCACTGAAATTGGAGGATAGGCCGCTGTGGCTGGTGGTGTTGTGGACAGCTGAGGCTGGGGACAGGGTGGTGTTGCTTTGGGTCTCGGTGGTGGGAGACACCAGGCCCGGAGGTGTGGAGGATTCATACCCAGAGCTGGCTGCTGGTGATGAGTCTGATGCTGATGGGGAGGATTCGTGGACCTGGGGAAACAAAATGAAAAAATATGAATAAGTTTGTTTGTTTTTTTTTTTTTAATACTGACACAAAATTTGAGAGAATTTAAATGTGAATTAATTATTTCAAATCCACAACAGAGCAACTAATATTAGCACTTATGTGTTAATAACACACAAACATTGTACAGGCCTGGCTCAGACATAAGCATTCAGCACACATTTCCTGACACGAGGCATTTACCTTCATGTGTTTTCTTAGGGAGCTGGGATGTGTGTAGGACTTGTCACACATTTTGCAGAGATAGGGCTTGTCCGACGTGTGAACATGCATGTGTTTCTTTCGGTCGCTGCTGTTTGCAAACCTTCTGTCGCAGCCCTCAAACTCACACTGGAACGGCTTCTCTCCTGCAAGGAGGTGGGGAGGACAAGGAAGAAACAGTTAGATAATTTACATGTGGGGAAATACCTTGGGCTGAGTGTGTAACGACAGAGAGCAGTGCTGATCAATTCGGTGCGTAAAATTCAAATGCAAAAGTTGAGTATAGAGTACTGTGAGTGTGTTCCCTTAACAAAAAAAAAAAAAAAAACACCACAGTTTTCGACACAACTCATATCACGGTACCAATTGGGCTGTTCAAAGTTTGGAGCGTATTTTCTAATGAGATGTGGGGGAGCTGCTACATCTTATTTAGCCCTAAATAATGCGCATAGTGATTTTTGGAGGGGTGGTGGGAGAGGGGGGGTGGAGGGGTAAGGCCGTCCTCAGTAGGCCTACAGAAGGCGTACCATTTGCTTGTGAGACAATAAAAATCTAATTAGCACCTGAGCAATTCCATGGCACGGCACCATCGCGTATTTCCCCCAAGAAAATAAGTCTAAATGTGAAAGGCTGGTAATGGCCCTGTCTAGCACCTTAGCTCCTGTCAAAGGGACGCATGAGAAAACAAAAGGCAATCCCTCGCGCATAAACAGTGCCGCATGGTGCTGTGCCCGGCGAAAATCTACAGCCTCAACACACGACAAGCAAATACAGAAATAAATACAGGCATTTTCTCCCACGGCAAAGTGATCGATATGGAAATGGAAGCGGCGTGGAAGCTACAAAGCGCAGAGCTGCGAACTAGCTACATTAAACCAACTGATGTGATTTACTACTAGCAGTCTTGTTGCTCTTACGATGCACGCAGCGCGCTCCCACAGTCCCCTTTGACCCGTTTTAAAGTTTGCTCCCCCACCCACCCACCCCCCACCCCTCCCCTCAAAAAAAACAAAACAAAAACAAAAACAAAAACAATAAAACATCGACAAACGGAGTCAAATTGTTTTCTACGCGTTTTGGAAAATGCTTTACACCGGGTGAAGTGTTGAAATGTTCCCGGTGTCGCCGCACACTGAGGAAGGGAATTATTCCACTATTCTCATAACTCATCCCCCTCCCACACACACACACACACACACACTCACTGGATGTGGTGTTAAATCTACTCTGACTGTTTCTACTTTCTTATTAGGCTCTCTACTTTAGCAGCCTAAAATAGCCACTGATAATCAGATCCTAATTTGTGTTTGTGTTGGCAAAGGGCACAGGTCTAACAACAGCAAAATACATGAACATGCACGACTGGTAACAACAACAACAACAGCAGCACCGACCTTGCTATTTAAATAAAATCAATAATAATAATAATAATAATAATAATAAGATTTCACAGCATCATGATAATTACCTGTATGTGTTCTCTTGTGTATCTTCAAGTTTTCCGACCGCGCGAAGACCTTTCCACAGCCGGGGAATGGGCATGGAAAAGGCTTCTCCCCGGTGTGCACCCGAATGTGGTTAACCAGTTTGTATTTCGCCTTGAACGGTTTGCTCTCCCGGGAGCAATCCTCCCAGAAACAGACGTGGTTAGTCTGCTCCGGTCCACCGACATGCTCCACCGAGACGTGCGTGACCAACTCGTGCATGGTGCTAAAAGTTTTGTTGCAGCACTTCTTCGGGTTGCTGAGCTGCTCGGGGTCGATCCACTTGCAGATGAGCTCCTGCTTGATGCACTGCTGCCTCATGTAGCGGAAAAAGGCACCGGGGTGGTGATGGGCTGCCATGTTCATCCCCATGTTCATATTCATGGAGCCGTACTGGTTGTGGAGCTGCGCGGCCGAGTACGGGTCGGTCCTCGGGCTGGAAACTTGGTGGTACTGGTCGGAGCGTCCGAAAACTTCTCCGGGTAGTCCGAGCCTCATTTGCCCGTTCAGGACATTCGGGGATCCGTGGGACCCGTGTTGGTCGTGGATCCCGGGGAACAGAATGTGGCCTTGAGTGTCTGTGTGGGAGTGATGAAGGGATCCCGCCGTGGGGCCAAAAATAGTATGTTGGCTGCTCGCCGGAGAGGATTCTCCGAAGCCACGACTACGAAAGAGAAAGTCCCTGGTGGAGTTGAAAGGAGAGCTTGCATACGACGTGACATGGGCGGCGTGAGCCCCCAGAGCCGCAGCGGGGTAGCCCGGCGCCTGGGTGGTGAAGGCAGAGCTCTGTCCCGGAGAGAGATCATGGTTCAGCTTAAACGCACCCATGTGTGCGGAGTCTACAAAGCTATTTTGTGCCAAACTCAAGTCTCTCTCCTGCATCTCGCTCGCTGAGTGATGCCTGGCAAACGAGCCCACTCCCAGTCCGGGGAACTGGTGACCGGCATCCAGTAACATTATTTCAGAAAGCGGTTTTCTTTTCTCTCTCTCTTTTTTTTTTTGTTTTTGTTGTTTAAATCAATGCAGGGCTCAGAGCTACAGCGAGTAAGTTAAATAGAAAAAAAAAAAAAAAATCAAATGTTGATGCTGGCACGCAACGATTCAACTTCCAGCCTTGGAAACACCATATCAGGTGCGATTCAAAACGCTGCTCCGATCATGAGGGAACAAATCAGCTTGTCTTCTCGAACGCAGAATTTACTTCTAGTTAACTTGCGAGCGAAAAATCCAAATGTGAAGAGTGAAGAGTTTCCCGGTGTCCTGTCCTCTTGACTGCGACAGTTGGTTGCGTTTTTTTTTTTTTTTTTTTTATTTTAAATGCACTCGAAGAATTAAATAATTATCTTACTAGGTGTCCTCTGCGCACACAGAGCGAGAGTGGCTGGAGCATCTCAAAAAATCGCTGTTCCGATTGGGTATGTATTTATTTCTCTGGCTTGCCTGTGTTTATTGCGGAGGGTCCCTGTTTCTCCGTGGACTGGCTCTACCTCCTCTTCCGCCCCCTTTAACTGGAGCCCGTTCATTCTTTCCTCGCGGTCTCATTGGCCACTGCGCCTCATCAATCCCAGGTGCCCCTCCAATAGCAGGTAGCGCTTTGGCGACTTAATAGCGCAACGCCATTTTCCACTAATAATTACCGCCTACTTTTAGGAGAACATTTGGGGGGGGGGGGGGGGGGGGGGGGGGGGGGGGGGGGGGGGGTGTACGGGCGAAAGGAGCAAGACGAGAGAGAGGAGCGAACATGTTTTTGTTGTTTATGTTTCGTGGGTGCCAAGTTGTAGTATGTATGAAAGATAAAAATGTGGCATTTGATGAGATATAATAAGACTGGAAAGACGGAGATATTTATATCAGAAGGGGGGAAAAATATGTGGAGGGTTAGAAAATTGGTTGTTATTTACTTAATCTAAACATACAGCAACAGCTTAATGTATTTTACATTTGCAAACTTAAAGAAGAATCACGCTGCCACTCCACTATAACCAACAGAGAGCCGTGCTATTAAACATATAGCAATTAACCACCATGATAACTATAATGAAAAAAAAAACAAAAAAAACCCCAAAACGTTCAGTACGCATGTCAGCATGACAGCAGAAATGAATTCAAATTACGTGCAGGCATCTTTCCTCCTATAGAGCATCATACACTGCTTGGATATTCAGTTATTTTATTACCTTCCAAAGTCCACTGAGGGCGTATCGATTCTCTGAGTCAAAAAACACACGACAAGCAGGTACTGTAGTAATAGAATCATGCAAAACGCAGTGTTTTTTGAAATTATTTTCTAATGTAATAATTATTCATGCAACGTCTTACTGAAACACCCGTTTTAAACATTGGCACGAATCATAAGAAACTGCTCGATTTGGAGCCACCTCTTGATCTTTAAATGCTGATATATCATAATAATCTATTACTGAATTAAGATATGACTCTGAAGCTCTTGAGCCACTTAATTCTTCACAGCTGAAAAAGCACGTGTGGCTCCATATGGAGTCCAGTGGTTTTTCCACTGGTTGCAGAACCACAACTGGGCCTTTAGTGGTGTTCCAGTGCTCACACTGGCAACCACCGGTGGTTGTTGGTTCTTTTTTTTTTTTCTTTTTTTTAATGGTTCCATATGTTGCTGGTTCTGCTTCCTCGGTGGTTCTCACATTCACCACACCAATTAAGTTACACGCTACGGTGGTGAACTGCGCTTAGATCCAAGTAAACCATTAGTGACCTATAAGGTCGAGAGTTTCCTGAACTTATAATAATAAAGTTTTAGCAATAAAAGTCACGTCTTTAGCTGATATTGAGTTAGGATGTTATGGTGCTCTCTCTCTCTCTCTCTCTCTCTCTGTGTGTGTGAGAGAGAGAGAGAGAGAGAGAATGAGTGTGTAAGGTTTTGTCTTAGCTTCCAAAACGACGTCCCCAAGAAAACAATATGCTACAGCCACTGGGTTTTTCTCAGTTACCTAACATTTTCTACATGGGATTTCCTTTTTGGCTCCCACGCAGGCACGAAGAAATATATCTGACAAGAGGTAAGTCATTAAAATAAACAAATAAATAAATTTAAAAAAATTTTTTTTTTTAAAGGAAAACAAGTATCCGCTTCATCTGCTGGCAACTTTCCATGACAAGCATGCACTGAATCTGCGTTCTAATGGGGATACACAGGCCGTACACCACAGCTGCTCGCTCAAGTACAAGTCAAAGGAAGTTTACTTACATTTTCACCACATCAAAATCCCACAAGCTCTCCCGTTCCAACACACAACACAATTCTGGGCTTCTCTAAGTTCTCCTGGTGCTCTGTAAACGACAAATAATGTTGAAGGCGAGGGAAACGTTTAAAAACTTTTTTTTTTCTTCCTCCTTCTTTTTGAAATTGTGTGTCTCTTAGCTCAGAGTGGGACAGGCTGAGCGTTGTGTGCCATTCTTCCAAGTCTATTTCGACCCGCACCACAGGAAACGCAGGAGCTGATCCAAGTTCAAAGTCACGTCTGCCGACCCCTATAAGAAGTTCTTTATTTCTCTGGAAAACCACAAAACCTTCCCCAGATAGGGGAAAAAAAAGAAAGAAAATTAAAAAAGAGGAAGGGGGAAAAAAATCAATCGGGCAGAGGCACATGGCTGCGGGTTTTCCCTTCTGTTTGGAGAAGAAAGGGGGTCTAGCCTATTGAAAATCCCCCAAAGACCAGTATTTCAACAGGTTTTAGGAGCAGCAATACACATTGAGACATGGGATACAGATGTAAAATATAAATCAGGTGAACTATTACTCAGAATGTGATCTGAAGTTGGAGCTGATAAAAAGTGACAGTTGCAGTCTATGCGCTGGAAGTGCGTGGCAAAGGTTATCGATAAAGTCTTCATCACATAAAGGCGCTTTGCCTGTGTATTATAATGGGGGCCAGAGGCATATTTCTCCTCCCTGTTATCTGACAATATCAATATGTTGACACACTGGAAGGTTACTTGTGTGGCTTCCGTGACCTTGTGTTTCATGGATGTTTGACCTATGACCCGTTAAGACCACATATGCTGCCCTCTTGACTCCTTTTGGTAAAATAACCCTGTTAATGACAAAGCGTCTTTGTTTTAGAGAGAGAGAGAGAGAGAGAGAGTGAGTGAGTGAGGGAGAGAGAGGGAGAGGTTTAAGACGTCCCCCTCTTCCGTCTGAGGCATCTACAGCTTTAGGTAATTTGGAAACCATAAGTCAATAGTTTGAGTTTCCTTTTATTGCTTTTGATAGTTTGAGAATTTTTTTTAGGTTTCAGTGCTTGTGACATTTCAAAATATGAAAAATGAGAGTGAAAAAATATAATCAACTTTATAATTCTTATTCATTTTCTCGGTGTATGGATTAGGTTCCATTTAATGCGGGGTTTAGTTTAATGTGTAGGAAACAAGGGCCCTTAAATCATAAACAATGCACCCACTGCTTCTTTTGTGTTTTATGGGTTTCCAGTAGCTCTCACTGGAGCAGGGCATATTTTATTTATTTAAAAGAAATCCCCGAGACAACGGGTGATCACCCATGATCACTATTAAGTACATTTCAAATTCTGA
The DNA here is from genome assembly GCA_033238685.1 of Lates japonicus. Lineage (NCBI taxonomy): Eukaryota > Metazoa > Chordata > Actinopteri > Centropomidae > Lates > Lates japonicus. Next base: position 83,082 of record BRZM01000481.1, on the reverse strand, counting down.
TTTAAAAAACATGTATATATAGAAATATATGTCATTTGAGCAAGTAAAATAAAAAAAAATTTTTTTTACAAAGAGCAGTTGTTAATAAGTAATAAACTGACAGAAAAGCGAGCCGAAGTAATCTCAACACCAGGATGGAAAGACAAATGAAACAACCATGTTTGATTGTAAACTGATCCATTTCCTTTCTTAGTATTTTTTATAGATTAGCACACGTTTTAGAAGTTTTGACATTAAACGTCTATTCAAAGCCCTCTTCAGTTGCTGCTTATCAACGTGCATGTGCAACAGGCCCATAACATGTAACCCCCCACCCCCACCCCCCTGTCTCTTATAGGTTAGAAATCAATTATTGCTGATGTTACGTGTGTGCAGATTAATACATTTTGAGTTCGAGGTTGTTTTTTGTTTTTTTTTTTGTTTTTTTAAAGGACCAGCTCCTGTTCAAGTTGCAAAAAACTTTGCACTACAGGATGACACGATGATTTGCAGTTTGAGACCAGCTATCACAAATCGATTGGAAAGGTGTGTGAATTAAGACATATCAATGACAGATACACGTCCTGCTGTCAGCAGGGACTGCTGAAATGGCGTGATCCGTCATATGAAGTCCACTTAAATGGAGTTTAACGAGTGTGTGCCAAATCTCATTATAACCAAGATCACAACAATTGGTAAATGTTTCCGGTTTACTTGCTGAAAAAATAACAAGAAAATATAAAAATGACACCTTTTGCAGAACCTGCCAAGAAATTCACTGAAATGAAATGATAGATTACGCTGTTATACTCTTGTCTTAGTTCACTTTTGAACGTTTATAACTCTCGGAGAGGTCTGCCTTGCATTGTAAAATATGTAAGCCAAGGCTTTAATTATTTTAATGGGTATTTTTATTGAGTCATTATGAAAAATGTCTGATCAAATAAAAATTTAAGACATTTTTTATAGGTTTTGCTAACTTCAGCATTATATTATGATTGAGAAGACAGCCTGAACCACCCACCCCCCCTCCATTTAAAGCCTCTTTAAATTAAAGTGCGGTAGTTATGTTATTTAAATCAACATACGAAGAAAATGAATCATATCCATTTGATACTGGATGTGATGCTTAATAACCGCTACGGGGAGAATAGGTTAAAGTGAACGACATCTAAACAAAAAAAAAAACAGCAAAACAGACGCAGCCCTATTCCTCTGATGTTTTTCATTCAATTTTACTTAATTACTTTTTTTTTTTTTAACTGTACTTTTTCTGTAAAATAGTTCCTCTCCCACAGGTGCGTTCTTGTCATTTTACATTTTCCTGACAAATCGTGTTATGTCCCAGGAGCTGCACGTTGTCCAAACGCTAAGAAAACTACTACGAATACCAAACAATTTAATTTTGAGCCATCACCGATGACTTTCTTACACATCCATACGTTGTCACATGTTTTACTCAAGTCACACACATCCCTGCACCAGCGTCGCGCTTTATTTTCTTTCTGTCTCCCCCCCCCCCCCCCCCCCATGGCGACATGAAATCAGTAAGACACTTTGATGAACCAATCCAGAGATAAACTAGGCTGCACTTGTCACATAAACTGACATTTCGGTCGTCCACATGCACCGGCACTAGTAAACAGAAAGCCGCACAAACAGAACTGCTGGTAACTCTGTGAGTACAACTTTTTGGAGTCAACAGCGATAAAGAGAGTGAGGGGGCGGAACCCTGCTGAGCCCCTGCGCTGAACGACAGCCAATCGCTTCGTTCTCCTAACTGCCAGTCACCGAAATCCGTCCAATACCCGCAGTGCCATTTCTAAACTGTATTCCCCACTGTGTCCTCCAACTGTTGTATGTTCTGCCAATCGCTTGAGGACAGAGTGGGAAAAGGAGCAAGCAGAGTTAGAAGCCGGACAAAAGAACTTATAGACCCCTTATATACATATTTTCCTAATGTTTTAGAGAGCGTAGTGGGGTGAAAAACAATTGCGGTGAGTGCGGATGGACTTGTCAGTGTAGTTATGGAACCCCCTTTAAGCAAGAGGAATCCAGCGATAAGATTAGCGGATTTGGCAGCGACTCAACCCCTTCCTCATCAGAATATGACAGGCTTCCCGGGGCTAGGGGGGCATCACCCTCTCTCCCACCATGCCCACATCCACCCTGGGGAGCTGGGCAACGACCCCGGAGTGGCACTCACTCCATTTGGACCAGAGCACATGGCACAGACAAATGCTCTCAAACTTAGCCCATCTCAGCACATTCAGAGCCATCCCGAAGCCCAGACCGCGGCATCTTTCACTTCTGCTCAGACCACAGTTGGTTTCCCCGTGGCTCACCCCCACTCAGGCTACTCAAGCAGCAGGGACTTCATCCTCAGGAGAGAACTCTCAGCCTCTGCTATGCATGCACTTGGCGACCAGCATAGTTCCGCCTCCTCCCCTCATCACCATGGCATGTTCATCTCCCCAACAGGTGCTTATGGGCACACGGAAAGTGGGGCCCATTCACTTTTTACTGGACTTCACGACCAGGCGTCCCCAGGTGCCCACCACCATGCCCTCAACGGGCAGATGCGCCTGGGTATACCGGGGGACATCTACGGCAGGCCAGAGCACTTCGGGCACAGGCCAGAGCACTATGGACCCTCTTCTCTCCACAGCTACAACTCCATGAACCTCAATGTGAACATCGCTTCTGCTCCTCACGGAGCGGCGGGGGCGTTTTTAAGATATATGCGGCAGCCCATCAAGCAAGAGCTAATCTGCAAATGGATCGACCAGGAGCAAAGTCAAAAAAAGCCCTGCTCGAAAACTTACAGCACCATGCACGAACTGGTCAACCACGTCACGGTGGAGCATGTCGGGGGACCGGAGCAGAGCACCCACGTCTGTTTTTGGGAAGAGTGTCCACGGGAAGGGAAAGCTTTCAAAGCGAAGTACAAACTGATAAATCACATCCGAGTTCACACGGGAGAAAAGCCCTTCCCGTGTCCTTTCCCGGGTTGTGGAAAAGTGTTCGCTCGATCGGAGAATTTAAAGATTCACAAGAGGACTCACACAGGTCAGTACTAGTAATTGTGTAGAACGTCAATATGAAAACAAAAAAAAATGTCACTTGATCGCAGGGAATTGCTAGTCTACCCGAGGCGACCTTGTTTTACTATTCACATCCTAAAAACGGATGGACAGTGCGATCGTGCGTAATTGCGCGCAGAAGCGAGCGAAAAAAAACAAAACAAAAACACAACAAACAGTTTTATTTTGTGACGCATTCGGAAAGTGAGTAAACGTGTTTCATTTCCTTTCTTAAATATAAACTTCTTTTTTTTTTTTTTTAACTCACCGAGACGCCTGCAGTAGGCGTGAGAGGATTAGGGCATATGATTTGTAAAACGTGCTTACGTACGTGCAGGGCAGCGCTAGAACACGCGTAAATGTAATTATCTCCAGGCGTAGGACGTTTACGCAAAAACCAATTTTATGTAGCGACCCGTCTATGCACATGGATCACGATATCTTAGCATATGCCAGATTTATTAGTTTTAAGCACTGGTTTTTTACCGTTAACCACCAGGAGTACAAGCCACAGGCTACAACCCCTGTACAGTCAGTGGAGAAATATAATCTATCCGGGGCAAACTGTCCAACCAAAACAACATCTTGGTGAAATGTTGGACAGAGCTACAGAGAGTTCAAGACAATGAGTCTGTGAGACAGTGATAACTTTCCACTACGTCAAAATTTCCGGAGGGCTCTTTTTGAGAGATGCTTTTTTCTTGTTGTTACACAGATTAAGGGTCGTGTTTGTGGCCAAAAAAGACTCCGCTTTGGCCTAATGCCACCAGAATAGATAGGCCTACACCATACCGAATGACGTTAAATCCCCAGGGGAATAAATAAGTCATCAACCAAAAATATAAGTCATCAGAAAGTCCAGGTTACACCCTCCTAGTGTTTAAGATTTTGAAAACACACACTGCACTCTGCCCTACGCAGGCTATATTTCTTTTTAAAAAAAGAAAAGGAAAAAAAGTATGTTTTTCATTTAAGTGTGTCAAGTGTGTGTGTGTGTGTGTGTGTGTGTGCGTGTGATGAGTTATAGCAGAGTCTACCACAGTACATAAACGGCTCCTGGTGGTCTCCAGAGTGCCCTCTCTCCCCCACCACACACACACACACACATACATGTAACCAGTAGGCCTGAAGGCATGTTACACGTGTTCACACAGGAAAATGCTTTGGACAAGTGGGTGTGGAGCTGTGGCTCTATAGTAGTTGTTCAGTGAATAAGTTCTGTTGAAGTGGAAGCCCCAGTGAAGAAGTTGTATTGTTGTATTTATCTAAGGTGATATGTTGAGAGGTTAGAAGAGATTGACTGCAAGGAGGATGTATGGCCAAACAGAAAATCCATTCTCAGCTCTAATCTTGTGATGTGTGTAAAAATGATATGATTGCATATGGCACTGACTGTGTCTCTTTCTTCTTCTTCTTCCAAGGAGAGAAACCTTTCAAGTGCGAGTTTGACGGCTGTGACAGAAAATTCGCCAACAGCAGCGACCGGAAGAAGCACTCCCACGTCCACACCAGCGACAAGCCTTACTACTGCAAGGTCCGCGGATGCGACAAATCCTACACGCACCCGAGCTCGCTGCGGAAGCACATGAAAGTGCACTGCAAGTCCCCGCCGCCCCCTTCCACCAACGTCACCTACATTTCCTCCACGAACCCCCTCGGAGACCCTCTCTCGCCCAGCTCGGAGCCGCACCGGAACCGCTCCGCGAACCTCTCCCCTCAGGTCACCAACCTCAACGAGTGGTACGTGTGCCAAGGGAGCGGAGGGCCCAACCACCTCCACACCCCCTCCAGCGATGTGCCAACGTCAGACTCAGACGACGAGGACTCTTTCAGAAACTCAGACCCGAGGACGATGCTCTGATGATGCCCAATTTTCAGACCACGTGACTGCCAAACTTTTTTCCTTTTTTTTTTTTTTTTTTTTTTTCACCTAGTTGACCCATTAAAGTGTGTAGATCCATGCTGGCCCGTGCGCTTGGGATATTGATCAGTTATTTTTCACTGTAGTATTATTAAACGACCGTGCTAAACGCAGCTAATACACATTTACCGTGGATGGAATGTAGGCCCAATTACATGAGGAAGAAATGCCTCTGATGTGACCCCTGACCTTTCCTAAAATGTAGATCATTACTGTCAAAATAAAACACTTAACTGACATTAGAAGTTAAATTAAAAGCTACAAGTTCTTGCTTCTTATATGAAAGGACCAAAAATTTTAAAGTGAGACAATTTCTGTTTTTTTTTTTGTTTTTTTTTTAAACAAATGCTATATGCAGGGTTTAATTAACTGCATGTCTAAAGACTCAACTGGTGTGCTGAGGTGACATCTTTCATGTGACCTCCCATCATCCCCTTGCAGTTTAATAACCGGGCTGCTATCAATCACTGTCATATTCCAGACATTTAAGGAAAACAAATGGTACTGCTTGTAACACTACAAATGGCAACAAATAATTAATGGACGAAATCTAGTGGCTAGAGATGAGGGGGTTTTTTGTTTGTTTTTTTAAAAAAAAGATTTCTCTAAGATGTGGTACAAACTTTGATAAAACAATAAGGAGAAAAAAAAACAGAGGAGGCAAACATCTGGGTGTCTTAAGGGTTCTCATTTACCTTTTCAGATTTATACAATACATGTGTTTGGATGGAATTTTGTAATATTTAAGAACTATTTAAGACTATATTTTATGCACAATACACAAGTGTTATGCTCGTTAAAGAGTACGAGTAAGTCCCTTGAGACCCTAAATGTCTACACTGACAGGCTTTGACCCTGTAGGATTTGTATATATGTAACTGTACTGATGCTTGTGAATGTTGTGTAGTTTTAATTACAAAAAAAAAAAAAAAAAAAAAAAAAAATGTTGTTTTGTACATTGTAATTTATTTGCTGGTATCAATGTTGTACTGGAATTACAGAAACACCAAAGAATAATAATATCAGTTTTGGTGATGCGTAGTACCCTGCTGATGTTTTTGTTTGTTTGTTTGTTTTGTTTTTTTCCTCTCTCGAACTTTTGTTCAGCTTTTTCTTTGTTTTCAGTTTTTAATTGTTCTGTAAAAGAAGAAAACATTTACTTGAATAGGCTGTGTAATGTGAAAAGTCCCTTCCTCGCATGCCTTTTTGTAGTGATCTGTCTTTCTCTTTGAGGTGCATGGTGCCGTTTGACATGATGGATAAGAAAAAAAAAAGAGATGAATCAGCTATGATTGTGCAGACCCTTGATGTTCAAAATTACATTTACAATATAAAAATCTTGCTAAAAATTGATTAAAAAAATACCAGGACATATACAGTAGATAACTAACAAGTGTCAAATTGTTATGATTTATGAGTGAATTTGATTAACAAGGGTTTTGGACATGAGAAAATTTACAAGATATATATGGACTTAATATAAATTCAGCTGGACTCTGGTGATTTTGGGATTGCAACTTCTTGTAAAATGTATTTTAGGGAGCTGTACCTTTCTTGTCAAATGATTACTTTTTTTTTTTTTTTTTTTTTTTACTGTAAACTGTAAATAAGACAAAACATCAATGTCAGTGTCACCTCAAATGAAAAAGTAGAAGTTGCTCCGTTCACTTCTGATCCTGACATTTCTGTAAAATATCCACTGTTATCTCAGAATTGGGCCTAACGGGCCAAGGAGGCTGGTATAAACTAATCACTGAGCTAATGGGAAAACTTATAGCCCCCTGATGGCGTTACCTCTGAAAGGCGCGACAGCACAAAGCAGCCGAGGCATGAATCATTCATGGGAAAAATAAAAGATAAAAAGATATCTGACAATAAGCAAGGCCTTGTATAGAGTGTATAAAACAAGTTCCCCCTCTTATTTCCTCCATTAAAACGCACAATCTCACTTTCAAAGAGTTGCCTGTCCAGTCTATAGAATTAAAATTGACCAACGCGAGTCCTGCACCACTTCAAAGGCTGCAGCTTCTGAGAGGAAGGCTGGCCGCTTTGACAGTCTTCATGGTGCGTTAGGATTTCTATGGCAATTGGGTAGTGAGACGCTCACATCTGAATATGTCTGGTTGAAAAACACTAACTGCCACTAAATGAACTATAATCAAAGCACAGGATGCACCCTCTCCAGAAAGTGTGCGTCGCCACAGATACACCGTTGGCAGGTAAATGACACACAAACTCGAGGCAGCCTGGTTACAGCCTTGCCTGGTAAGAATTGGACAAATTCAAAACGAAATAATAATAAAAACACAACAAAAAGAAGGTTTGGACACAAAACAACAGGTCGATTATTCTGAGCTTCCACGCTGCATCAGTTAAGACCTACCTGAGACACATTTGACCCCAGGTTAACCTGGAGGATGCTGGGACTGTGGCCACGAAACGCGCACACCTAATGAGCGCTCTCAAATATTAAACCAAATTTTACAACGTAACAAAAAGGACCACTTCAGCAGCACGAGTGGGCTTTAATAAAAGACAACAACTGCAGGTTTGTCCACCTAATACAGGGCCTTTATCAGTTTTATAGCTGTCCTCTTAGAGGTTTCTAAAAACACTCAATCTGCTGTTTCATTCACTCGACAGTGTAAGAACTCGTGGGCCTCCTCTCGTTTTGTGTGCGGACCTTTATAGGAGCGAGGGCCCAAAGAGTAGCCTGCTCTTGTAGGTCCTGTTTGGAAACAAGTGCTCAGTGAATGTTGCAAAATAAACACGATGAAAAATAACCAGAGACAGTTCCTTCGGCATTAAAAGGGGGGGGGGGGGGGGACTTAATAAAAGGAGTGAAGCAGTCACCCTTCAGTGAGAAACGCTTTGAAGTAGAACTTATTATCTGAGAAATACTTTTTGGTTGTCCTAACGACGCTGCTGAATGGGAAAGGCACTCCTTTGTCAGCGATTTGTTCTCCTTTAGTGGGATGCCCGTGGAAATCACTTACATGGGCCACCTTAACATACTGCCTGCAAATCAGTAACTGGCAGAGTCAGACATGCAGACGCCACTTTGGAGAGGACAAAGCAAAAAGTCGCAGTGAAAACGCGGCTGCCTCTCAATTGCGTCCTTTTTAAAAGGGGTCGAATGATAATTTCTCAGACGAGCGTAGAGACCAAAACAAATGCCGTCTTGTCAGACTTTACAAGCATTATCCATCTCCTGGATGTTGTTCAGCACAATGCGCAAGAGAAAAAAAAATATATAATGGCTTGTGAAGTGATTTTTTTTTTTTTTTTTTTTTTGCTCACAAAAGTTAAAGAGTCAGTTTTAGAAAGCGCGCGTCATTTGATCCGAGCACCTGCGCCTGAAACGGCAGTCCGTATGGCTCACCTTGACAGCAACAGAAAAGTGTTCACTTATTGGTGTGTGGTGGTGGTGGGGGTCCCCCCCCCCTTCCTGTATATTTCATTTAACTTTAGTTTTCATTTTTGGGACTTTTTGGCAATAAAGCAGGTGTGGAGAGGCGGCCAGCACTCCTCCACCCCTCCCCCAACTTCCACCCCATCCACCCACATATCAAATACAGCGGAAGGGCAGCACCTTGTGACAGTTTTTTGGCCCGTTTTTTTTTTTTTTTTTTTTTTTTTTCGCCCACTCACGAAATTAAAAATCAAACTTACTCTTACTTCTAAACATGACAAGTGAATGTTAAGAGTTGACTGGTGAGATAAGGACTCCTACGAATAAGAGCTGGGGATGTGGGTAAATTAATCTTATAGCTCAGCTGGTGTGTGTGTGTTGTTTTTCTTTTCTTTTCTTTTTTCTTTCTAATATATTTGGCATATTAGTTCTCGTGCGGTTACACCACAATGTGACGAACAGTGTTCTCAAGCAGGGGCCTGTTTGAGGGAGGGAAGTGTTCCCTTCGTTTTTAATGTTGCCGGTGCTCGTAATGAAGAAATTCCGGTCAAGATTTTACAGCTGCTTTTCACTTTAAAGTCCAGAATCCCACTGCATGAGGGACTAGTCAGGAAAAGGCGGCTGGGATTTGTTGACGCCGTTTTATTTGTGCCCTGTCAAACTTTGCTGCGAAGCCAAATAATGATCTGAGCTGATGGTTCTAAACAATCACTGTAAACTACTAATGGATTTAATATCCAGCCTCTAACATTAAAGTGCGTCTTTGCCACAGAGGCACACACACACACACACACACACACACACACCTGTTTGTCTGCCCAAGTCCTAACTTTCCCCCGGTGTAAAGTCTCCGTTGTTTCTACTCATACTCCTTTTTCTTACAAACACACCAGTTTAACGGCCACATATTTTCTATCCAGGCGTTTTGCCAACTTTTTTCCTTTAGCTCCCTACCTGGCTACAATCTTTAAGTTTCACGATCAAGTCAGAAAACAACGCGATCCAGTTGCTGTTGCACCTCTTCCCGGTTAACTCGAGGCTCTCAACTCGAAGACTGCCCTCGGATCTGATCTTTTTTTTTTTTCCCCCCCCCCCCCCCAGCACTTCTCTTCTGATAGAGGCAAAGCGTATAGACTCAGCTTTATAGTACAGTGCATGTGCGCCAGCCTGCAGGGGACAATTCAAGTTAAAGGAGCGACTCAAAACTTTTTGTATTTTTCAGAGGAACTCTTCCTCCCCCGATTCATGGATGGATGGAGGCTGATGAGGGGAACAGTGAATTCTTCGTCCGGTTTTACGCGTACACTCGGACTGTCGGACGTCTGCAGGGGGAAATGTCGCTCCTCTCCAGCCCAACTTCAGCAGCTGTGGTTTCACCTATTAGCCCCGATGTCTTTCCCAAAGGAGTGCGGGAGTTAAACATCTGACAATGTGCGCGCCGGGGGGTTACTCGACTGACCAGTGCTTGGTTTTAGTTTCATAGGAGCTTCATTAAATCAATTACCCAGTGAGCACATCATGATTTTTGTATTTTTAATAACTCAAATATGTTTTTCCTTCTAATGTCTCGCCCATTCTAGCAACATTTATAGGCATGATGGTGTCTTGCAGGTTCAGGCGCTTCTACAATTAAAATGTAATCATAACCTGCATAGCACTGTTGTGTTGTGAAGGAAAAATGATTTATTCTTGCTCCCATATTTCGACTGTGTCCTTGAGAACTGTCTATATTAAGTGGCAGTAAGATGGAATGCCAGCAGTCACAACAGCTTATCATTGCCCCCGTTTGAAATTTCTAAATGTGGTCCTTTCATTTATTTTATTAAGTTTAATTTAAAAGAAAAATCTTGAGTGATTGACATGAATCAGGGCATAACTAAATATTTTTTTCTCCAAAATATCTCCACAAACATGTGATCTCATTTGCCCTTCTTTAAATTTGTGTTTTTAATGCAAAAAAAAAAAAAAAGATAGAAGGAAAAAGAAAAAAGAAAAAGAAAAGAAAAGAAGAAAAAAAGAAAAGGAAAGAAAAAGAAAAAGGAAAATTACAGATGCCAAGAGGCAGGGCTCTATATCTGCAATATTAGCACAAAAATATTTCAGGTACCAACTTGAATGACGTATGTTATATTTTCAACACTCAAATAAATGTAATCTGTTATTTTGTTGTAGTCTGTAATGTTGGTCCTTTGCTATGATAATAAGCATTTTGCTCTTTACTTTGTCCCACAATGGGTTGATGATCTCTGACATGAAATGGTAATGCAAACACCACAGAGTCATAATTGTAAAATTCTAACCAAGTTATTCAGGAATCAGCTTAACTGATTTTCTATGTTGTCACGTGTATCGCGGCTGCTTTGCAGTCATGCACTGCTACTCAGAAGAGCATGATACATCACTCAGAAACTGACATAATATCTGGTGGCTCAGTAACATCTGTGGGGGTAGAGACTTGGTGCCGGTCCAAAAGCCCCATCCCAGGACTGGGAGCCACTCCAAGGCAGTAGGTGAGGAGAGCAAGGTCGTCCACGGACAACCGCATGAGCCAGGCCCTGCTACCTGGCCCTTATACAGCCCACCGGCCAGAAAGTAGAAACTAAAGTGCAGATAAGCGTGAGCATGCTGCCCCAGTAGTCTCTTACTGAATGACAGGGCTTTCCTAAAAGCCTCTAAATGCAGGATGTAGGCTTCAGCGTACTTGGAAACTAGCGCTGAGCGGGTGGAGGGAAATGGTGAACTATATACTCTATCAAAGAGAACCAGATGGACTTTGTGGTGTAGGATATTTTGATTTGTGCCAAGGGACGATACTGCTTACAAGGTACTTTAGACTGAGCTAAAAGAAACAGCTTCATCTCTGGCACATGAAGAACATTCTGTATGGCTCTAAATCTGTCTCAGTTGGTTTTTAATAAGTGTTTTATATTGTTAAGGGCTGTTTTTTAAATACATGAGCAGACGATCCAAAAACTGCAGTGCAGTTGTGTCATAATAAGTAGACATATCAGCTCTATATTATAGTCTACTTTTCACATGCTGTTATTGAGAACATTTTGATACTTATAAACTGAGCTGTGACGAAATACCAGATTGAGGCCTTTGTTGATTTCTTTATATATAAGGGATTACTTTCACCGACATAATCCTGGGTGATTAAATTTAAATCCATGTATCCCCTTCCTTTTCAACTGAACGTATCTTAAAAACCTATCTATGATTGATCAAAATGATTTCAAAAGCATAGTGCCAGTCCACCATTTTAATCCACCCCCACTCTGCTTCTTCTTTCTTACCATAACTCTCTCCATTGTGGCCAAAGATTGGTATCAGTGCCAGATTTGTGCGGAACTATCACGTCTGCAACATCAGACGGCTGACCCTGAATGCATCTGGTTTTATTGCAGAAAAGGTCAGCATTTGGTGCAGGGGAAATCATTCTATCACAGCTGGGGAGAGGGGGTATCCTTGGAAAAGAGGACGGAGGAAAAGGAAGAGGGTTGTGTCCAGGTAAGGAGAGAGGGAGCATGGGCAGGGTGGACTCAAGAATCAGTCTTGTTAATAAGGGGCCATCTGTGCCAACAGCAGATAAGGATCCTGCTCCTGATCTGCAGATGAACATCTGACTGTCTTCGCATGGTTGAGCCACTGTATGTTCATCGTGGGCAAACTGGTGAAGTTGGTAACCAATCATCCCTCAGCTTCCTGTCTCCCTGTAGGAGCTCTAATCCAATGTGATAAGCCAGTGCACTAGCAGCAAAGTATCCAACGTGGAGGCACCACTGCCTCCTCAACCACGCAGAGCCGGGACCTCCCTCTGACTTCGTGGAGGTGTCTGCGTGGATCCCAAACATCAGAAGCCTCATACCCATTCTCCTTAACAGACTTGGGTTTTGGCAATGACAGATACGGCTCTGGATGGGCAGAAGAAAATGTGGTGTCTTGATGTTTCCAACTGACCAGGGATAAGCCAGAAAGGAAATGTGGCTGGATAGGCAATAAGATTGAGATATGGGGTCTCCATCTGACCGATGGCTTCAAAGAGATGTGGTTTTGGTCTGCTGAGGCTCCAGATGAGGCTAAAGACATAAATGATTGAATACCAAGATGACCTATGGTATTAACAGTGTCCAGGATGCACCTCTCCATCCGCTTTTCCATTCCTTACTTTGCTTTGTACTGTGGAGTAGATGTTTGGCCTTACTGTTGAAGAAATGACCATAAATGAACAGAAACAGTGACGTGAAACATGTTGAATCAAAGAAATCACAACCCTCCACCTCATCTGAGGATGAAAGCGACGCACTTATTAAGCCGAGCTCTTTTACTTGCTGTGAAGATACTGATGACAGCCATAATGTGTCTGGTTGTCCCACAGGACACTTAGCTCTGGACTGTCCCAATCACAAGACTAATTGTATAATTAGGCCAGCTCCGTTGGGGACGGGCACCTTTTGGCCCTTTCCAGACACTTGCCATGGTAAATGACAGTATATCTCACAAACTATCAAAGCTTATCCATCTTAGTGACACTAAACCTTGAGAGATGGCAATATTTTATCAACATGACTGATAGTTCTCGAAAAATCGAAAATATAAGCTGGAACTCTGAAGAGAGGTGAATTAATCACATAATTCTAAATGTTCAGTGTTTACATAAGATGATCTCCTTAGTTTTAAGAACTTTACCTATTTTGTTTAAGCCTGCAATTTTACATTTTATAGCAGACATTTGAATAGACATTGTTTCCATCTGGACTGTGAGAGGACCAGCCAGCAGATTAAGTATTCATCGCTTCAGTGGGAGGCTGCAGAGTGGTGCCTTTCTATCACAAGTGAATTGGTCCTGAGGAGAAATGCGAGGGCCCCTCCCCTGCACAGACACGGAGACTCCTTATTTCCCTACTACAGCCCCTCCTTAGATTTTCAGCATCACCATGCACATCATTATCGTTGTCAAAAGTTGCGCGAGTGGAGTATGAACTCTCGGTGATGGAGGGATTGGGGGGGCTGTGGCAGACGCTGCCCAGGGGGAGCCAAGAGGAGGAAAGGGAGGGGATGGGGGTGACGCGCAGGTGTCCGTGCCTTCAATTCTGACCGGGCCGTGGCGAGGTTAGGACACTTCTCCATCCAGGAGGGGCCCCATAGGTGCCCTCATTACGCAGGCCCCTGTAGCACCGAGCGGCGTGCGCATGGAGAGGAGAGGTGCGACTCCTTACGCTCTAAGTCTACCTCTCCCACCTGGCCTCTGTCTGTCTGTCACAGCTCCTATAGGGAAGACTCCAAATATGAATTATAATAAGCATAATAACAAGGCTGTGGTTGCTGAAAGAACTGAAATGGTACTGGTAACGGCGCATTATTAAAAACCAGTTAGACGAGCGTCAATTTCACGACGCCTCCGAGATGTCATGCAAACTGAGTGCAATAAACTGAGTCATCACTTTAAAAGTACTCTGAGAGGCTAATCCGTCTCTGAGCCTTTTCCCCGTTATAATTGTTTGACAGAATGCGCTCCAACAAGTTTTTTATTTTATTTATTTTTTTAAATCCCATATTTTTCCTCATTTAATCCCTCGTAAAACAATCCTCACTACAGCTCCCCCCGCTCCGCCCCCCTTGTCAGGTTTTATGGCGCATGCCCGGAAAGTGTGGTAAACGAATGAAGTTTCTCCAAACTTCCACGCTGCACACTGTGACCGAGATCCAAAGGGCAAGTGGTGCTTCATTAACCGTATCCCCATTTACTTTAGATCCCCCCTGAGTCTCAGAGAGAGCGGATTAATGTCAATTACCTGTCATTTTTGCAACACCTACAATATGTTACATCGGATCGGGTTTAAAGGAACACGTGGCTTTTTAAAAAAAAAATGTATAAACAGTTTAATTCGGAACTAGCGAATATTTTAAGTTAACTTTATGAGCGATTGTAATTGTAATTTCTTTAATAATAAGACTTGTGTTTGTTTTGTTTTTTTAAGTGTTGTTGAAATTTCTACTCAAAATGCGGTTTACTGTCAGAAATGTCATGACTGTCATTTATCACCTGAGCTGCTGTGAACACACCGTTTATGTGTAAGTGTGTGTGTGCTTGTGGGGTGGGGTGGGGAGGTTGGGGATGAGGAAAACTGAGGGGCTGAATGTTATCTGTCATTATTTATAAAAAGGCGCAGGCCTAATCTGCTTAAAGCACTGAAACAAACGACTAATTAGGCACACTTTAAATGCCCAAAAATGTGTATAATTGTTCCCTAAATCCCATTTAAGCAGGCTGCAAGGATTACAAGTTCTAACTATATAACAAAATAATGAATAGACCCCAGATGGCATTTATCTACTTCGATTCAATAAGGTATTCTTCTCTGATGCAACCTAATAACTGTCACTGGCTCTGCAAAGGTGATTTCTCTTTAAAAGACCTAAATTAATGGACTGCTATGCATGATGACCGTCTGAACAAAAAAGCCAGGCTACCGGACAAAGAAAACACCATCCAGCTCGAGGACCAATGAGGGGTTTCTTTCACTTTTCAATCACTTTTAGTCGTGCCCGGGATTAAGAGAGGGCTCTTGACTCTCTCTTTCACACAAAACCAAGAGTGCTTGTCAGCAACTCGAAGGAAAAAAAGAGGAGAATAATACGTGAGTCCAGGGTTATCGTGTTTAATTGGATTAGATGGTGTCATGTTGAAGTCCGGAGCATGACAAACAAGAGATAGACGGCAAGACGGCCGGGATAAATACATCCTTATCCAACTGAAATATTCCAGAAAAGCAATGGAATATTTCTAAAAAGTATTTTGTTTGCCTCTTTTAAAATTCCCTGTATATATATATATATATATATATATATATATATATATATATATGTCATTCATAGAAATAGAGCAATGTCTCATTCATAGAATGTCTTGGTGTCTCTCCATTAAAAAACACGCTCAGGCTCAGAACTGTGGCACTTCAGAGGGTTATATTGTCGGGGTTGTGTTGTTGGCGGTGCGCTGCGCTCATCTGTGCGTCAAGCAGAGGCAGCAATAACAAGGTGCGCGCAGCTGTGCGTGCAGGTGCGCGGCCTCCACCTGCTCAAGAGAGGGGGGAGGGGGGTGGGGGTGGGGGGTGCTGTTGCAGATCAAAAGCTCGGTTTTCGATTGTGCAGTGAAATGGGAAATTATCGCCGAATTCACGTCAGCGTGTCGTTCTGTTTTACTAACGCGCCAAAGAGGGTTGACACAACTTTTAATGGCTCAAATGAGGTCACGTCTGATGCAGGTTTCTTTTAGGCTTTAAGAGGAAAGTCGCGCATTTAATATGTTGCGCTCTGAAACCTGAAGTTGACCCTGTAATTTACCTGTAATGCGCCGTAAGTTCTGAATGCCCCGGCAAAGTTAGACTATCTGGTGTTTTGCACATTTTTCACTCAAAACCATCAAAAAAAAAAAAAAAAAAAACAAACAAAAAAAAAAAAAACAAACAAAAAAAAAAACTTTGTGGTTCAATGGAGATGATGCTCAGATATTGATGCTGTCCAGGTAAACGTGGTGGGAGCAGGATCTCACTGGGCTTACATAAACCTCGGCTCGTGCGAATGTACCTGCCTGAATCACGTGAGAATTTGTTTCCGAGAATGTCAACACACAATTTCCAACAGAGGGAAAAAAAAAACACGCAACCCCGTTCACTTGGCTGTGGATTTACATTTTACTGCCTAATTAGCTGCTGGAGGCAGGTGTGAGATTTGATCTCCGTTCATCGTCTGTAAGCCACAGACCTCCGCAGACCTGTTCGTTTTACGAGCTGCTGTTACTTTTTGCCCCTCCACCCCCTCCCTTAAACTGTCTGTGTCAGTCGCGTAAACTTTCTATCGGTCTGTCTTGTCTGGTGCGTTCAGGGACAACAAAGGACAACAAACAACAGCAAGACTCGAGCTCTCCGGTCTCAGTAGGTGCGGTTCCATCATTTAATTAATTAAAGCGGGGTGTTGATATCGTCTTATAGCGGATATGATATAGATTTAAACCTACCACTCGTTCCACTGGGTTGTGGATAGGAAAAAACAAACAAACAGATTCTGACAACACATGATTATAGTTTGTACACTAACCTCAACATGCAAATGGACAATAAAACACTAGAATAAAGTGAACTAGAAATAAAAGACCAAACTTCTGGCTGCAGTGAAGTTGAAACAGGACAAACTTTAAAGAGTCAAGTCTGACGACAGATGGGACACTTGAGTTTTTTCTTTTGTTTTTTTTTTTAAAGACGAGAAAAGTTGCAGAGACTTTTTGTCGCTGTGTAACGAGACTCATTACCATGCCACCCCTCCCCGCCTCCTCCTCCTCCTCCTCCTCTCTCACCCGACACCCTTCCTCACTCCTGCCAACAGCAGCGGGCGGGTTTTAGTGGTCTCCGCCGGGGCCGGTGAGCCTTTGATCTGGGCCCGTTAAGGAGAAGGGAGTCTGGGGGGAGGCAGGCCAAGAGGAGGGCTCTGTGGAGGAAGGTAAAGCCACCTAAAAATATTTTACCTATACCTTTTTAATTCGTTTTTAGTAACTTCGCTGCCTAGAATGTAACTACTAACTTCTTTTTTAAAACTCTGAGGTTAAAGTCTGTTTGCTTCTTTTTTTTTCCCTTTATCAGCCAGATCATATTATTAACCGCCAGGTGAAGCACCGACAGCCAGGGGTCGGAGGGAAGGACCTCCAAGACTCAAACCTGCAAGAAGCACGACTCTCTGGGCAGAGGCCTGACCAACCTGGTGCGGGCTAAATAATACAGATAGATGCCCTCCGCCCACCGCATTTGGGACAGGCTTATGGCAGGTGAGCTGCAGCCACTGCACCACAGTATTTGGATACTAGGTGTTCCGGTGTTATGAATGTAATGTCCAAATTGGACCTGCAAACAACAAATGAAATGAATAAAAAAAATCAATCCATAATTGTAGAAATGCTCAGTTATTATTCAGCTTTACATTATGATCCTAGGGCCAGCATAGGAGTGTCAAGACGTGTGCTGCATCAACCTTATAACAGAGGTGTGGGGAGTTGGGGTTGAATATCTCGGTCCTGATTCATGCCAGACAAGCTTCCGTCCCTCGACTGTTTCGCTGGACGGGAGTACACTCTGGACAAAAGGTCTCTCAAATGAAGTTATAATGGTCCGCTACAAAGCGATCGCCTGGTGCAGCACAACAGGCCATGGTGAATTTGTTACTGGCAAACGAACAGGAGGAAGGAAAAAAAAAAAAAAGAAAAGAAAAGAAAAGGAGGCTGCTTGAAGTCAGGACACAATAGCTGCATGTGCCTACTCTGACACCACAGTGCCTAATATACACTATGCCCTGGGCCACACACTCAGTTTAGTAGAGATGCATTTTGTTATGCTTTTTTTCATTTCAGTTAAATTTGGCTCAAAGCTCTGAATTTGGAAACTTTTCCTGCATGTTTTTACCACGATTTAGGCCAAATGTGAAAGACTTTGAATGTCATTATAACCAGCTAACCCTGCAGAGGCTTAAAGTATGATGGTTTTCACTCTTCTCTCTCAGTCTCTCAGAATCATTTCCTGGTTGACTAACAAATTCTCCTGGATCTAAAAGCAGTATTACACAGTCTTAAAATATTCTAATTTCCTAAATACACATTTAAATTACCCTCATGTATGTCCTAATACTGCTCATATACCATGAATGGTATTTGGGAATAAAGACAAATATGCTCAGATTGTTTTCTAAAACTGATCTGGAGATTACATGAGCTAACTGACCTTGTGTTGACACTGTAACCATCTACACTGTATGTACATACAGTGTAATGATTTGCAGATACAAAGTTTGATCTACTTTGCAATTATTTTCTTTATTTTACATTGTTTTGCACTGAACTAATATAATCAGCAAGAATTTATTTCCGACACCAGTTACCATATATATTGATAATCTCATCAGCAACTTTTGTAAGATGTTCATTAACATAGTCTTCTTGGTTTAAACTGCCAGCACAGAGGAGCGTTCAATGGCTGTATTCGACATAGTATCCATGTTTAAGTGCCAGAGAATAACGGAAAAAAAACACCAACAAAATCTTTTTATAAAGTCAACTGTGGAAAATTGTTAAGGCAGCTGATCCTTCACACTACAGTCTATAATTTTACACAAATTATTACTGCAGGTTGCTTCCATTAACTGCCAATTATGTATCACTGATATGTACAGGTTTGTGCAAATGCTCATGCGTTCAGCAGCACACCTTCAGTTCTGTTTATCCACCTTGAGTGGAAACTTTAGTTTTTGTTCACTCACGCCAATATTTCCTAATGACTTAGTCAACACTCAAGCTATCTGCATGCTTGCCCTGGATGTGTGTGTGTGAGGGTTTGTGTGTGTGCATGTCTTGCTGTGCCCTGGTGAGGCAGCTAAGCCTTCACTTTACCTCAGACATGTATGGAATTTTCCCTATTCTCCTCCTCCTCCTCACCTTGTATTCCACTCCCTCTTCAATATTTATCTTAGTTATTTATGTAGAAATGATGTGACATTTGATGACCTTAAATTGTGTTACAGTAAATCCTTATGGCTGTACGATGTCCATCTCCCTGAAATGTATTATTTAGTGTAAAATGGCTATACAATTGAAAAATAATCTGTTCTAACCCTGGTTCACACTTGAGTTTAAAGCATTAGTTTGAAGTTGAGTCTGTGTTGTTCTGGTATTCACTGAAGGAGAGAATGTGTGTGCCTTCTTGTACATTGTGAAGGCGGATGTGTCCTCCCTTCCTCTGATGCTCCGGTCTATGTGTGTGTGCAAGCATGCGTGTCTTTCGATTATACCTATTCTGTCTGTTCACCTGTGTGTGTGTCTATACTGTATGTGGGGGTGTGGGGGTGTGTGTGTGTGTGTGTATACCCACAGTACTGTTAGCTTGAGGTGGTGACAGAAGAGGAAGGTAACAGTTGCAGAGTTTTCCAGATGACTGCATACAACTGATGTACACTGATGGCTCAGACTGATATAATACTATAATGACCAGACTCAACAGGACAGACAGTGTGTGGCATTACAACCGTGTCTCTTGGAGATAAACTAAACTGCAACAGCAAGTGCATTTTGTAGGAAATGCAATTACACCTGGATTACATTTTCTGTACATGTAATGAAGATATGTTGTTAATTTAAAACTGTAATCTTTGCCCTAACTGTATCCAAAATGCTTGTTATCTACACCTAACAACACAGGGGGTCTCTGGATGGAAACTGCTCTTTGCTGTGACAGTTTTGTGCCTCGTACACCTGCCGTCCACCCCAACCACCTCTTGGTGATTCTACTGCCATTAATAAACATAGCGCTTCCTTCATTCAATCAAAAAAAGTTGCCTCTGAAAATAATCCAACCAGTGATCATATTGCCTACAAATGAATGTGAATGATCTTAAAATCTGCCTTCGAACAGCTCCAAATCTGTCTTATTTACATGTTATATCTTGTTATCCAGCAGGTTAGCCATAAATACATCCAGGACTCATCTCTGCAGAAGCACAGAGCAAATTCACTATAAGGACAAGACTTCTGAGAAACTGGTTGTTATATGTGCATGTGTTAAACACACTGCATGGGAACAATGTGTACATGAGACAGCCTGACTCAGTTTCCCTAAGTGGAAAGCGCTTCTTCACTCTGTTACACAGTAAACATACAAAGTGCAAAACATCTTGGTGTCACAGGAATTTTCCAACTTCACAAAAGTGTAACCTGCCAATTAAGGATTGAACCTTTTGTGTCAAGCCTGGGCCAGCTGCTGTGAGTGTGTGTTTGTGTGAGTGTGTGTGTACATGAGGAAGTGATGGGGATGAGGCTCTGTCAGCAGGCAGGATTAGACCCAGAGCAGCAACGACAAGAAGAACCTTTTCAGTACTTCTCATCAAAGAACCTCAAGACAGACAGACATACTCACACATACACACAGCCAACCCTCCTGTACTGTTTCACACTCTGTGCAAGTAAATCAGTGTTCACACTGGGCACAGCACACCTGTTGGCATGTGTGTGTGTGTTTGCGCGTCTGTGTAAACCCTCCTCCAAGCAGCAGGGTTTTAGCGAGTGCATTTAGAGATCAGAGGTTTCTCAGGGCGATAATACAGAAAACTCCACTCCCTCCTTCCCAACCAAACCAATCCAAATACACCTGAAAACACTCACACAGGTGTGTGTGAGTGTTTGTGTGTGTATGTGTGTATGAGAAACAGGGGTGGCGGGGGAAAGGGGGAGGAGAAGGGGTGTGGAGGGGAGGGGAGAGTGAACACAGAAGCACTTGCTCTAATATATGAAAACAAACACATGCAAGCTTGCTCTCATATCTCATATTCTCTCTCTCTCTCTCTCACACACACAAACACAAACACACACACACACACACACACAGATCCAGGGTTGGCAGGCAAAGGATTATGGCTCTGTGGTGCAGCTTAGCTTCGATGTGAAATGTGAGGAGGCCTTGGATTGAACTTTCAGACTAATTCAATAATTACAGCTGTTATGAGCAAGAAGACCAGCCAACCTGTCTGTCTGTCTCTGTACCTGTCTGTCTCACCTACCTGTCTTAACAACTTGTCTCTCTGACCTGTATGTCTGTCACTGTACCTGTCTGTCTGACCTACCTGTCTACCTCTATACTTGTCTTCCTCTATACCTGTCTGCATGTACATGTATATCTGCTTTACCTATCTAGAAACCTGTCTGTCTGTCTGTCTTACCTGCCTCTCTCTGTACCTCTCTGTCTGGTCTACCTGTCCATCTTTTCATACTTTCCTCTGACTGTACCTGTCTCTTAACCTGTCTGTCTCTGTGCACGTCTGTCTTCTGGTCTCCATGATCACCTGTCTGTCTTGACTAACTGCACAACTCTCTTATCAGCTAGACATCCTACCTGTTTACCAGCCTGTCTTCCTGACCACCTGCCTAACTTCTGTTTATCTTGTTATCATCCGTGTAAGTCTGTGTGTGTGTGTGTGTGTGTGCGTGTGTGGCCTGGCAATTATCAGGTCACACAGGGTTTAGTGGTTGGCTGCTAGAAACATAGGCGCATTGTAGTTGCCGTGGTAACATAATATGTAGAGCATGCTGAAGGTTTAAAGCCCCACCCCCCCTGCAGACCTCACCTGGTTTCATACTTTGACAAAGTTTGCATGTGGATTTCTGGCACAACCTCGTTCAAATGACATTTACTAATGACTTTTATGATTTTGTAACGCCATGTTCATTTACCACACATACAGTACAGTACATGCCAAGAAAGCTTTAGGCAATCAAAGGAAGCCTTGATGACTGATGGCTTCTCAACCTTATCTGATACAGTAAAGGTCACCCACCTGGTTTCATCAGGGTAGATGTGGGTCCTTCCGCAGGTCTGCAGTTTTTACTCAAGTCTGTAAAAAGGGTTAAATGTAGCTCAATATTATTGTGTAATACAGTTTCTGTATTTCATTCTGATACTGCACAGAAAAATAACAAAATGGTTATTAGACCCATTTATAAATGACTACAATCTCAAAACTCCATGCTGCCAAACCCACACTAAGATAACACCGATGATATCATCAG
Source organism: Lates japonicus (assembly GCA_033238685.1). Classification (NCBI taxonomy): domain Eukaryota; kingdom Metazoa; phylum Chordata; class Actinopteri; family Centropomidae; genus Lates; species Lates japonicus. The sequence goes on along the minus strand of BRZM01000481.1, from coordinate 61,090 downwards.
TGTTATTTTCTCAGACTTGACAAAGCTAAGTCATCATAGAACAAACTGAGTAGTAATGGTATACTTACCTTTATGTGTAATATCTGGATGAATATTGGAATGGCATTGGTGTGAGTCTTCTGGATTTTCTTGGTTTTCTGGAACTTGTACCTGCAAATGAATGTTATTAAAGTTAGAAATGTTAAATTAAGATTAATCAAAATGAAATTAATTTGAAAAATAATTAAAGCCTGACTCTGGTCGATGAATTTACATTTCAGAGCATTAAGCTGATGCTCTAATCCTGAGTGATTTGCAGCTAAACCACACCATCCTTACAACTAACCAACAGTAAAGGAAAGTACTTACAGCAGAATGGGTGTTTGAATTAAGAGCTGAATTATTTTATTTATTACTAAAATGTTGTTATTTTTTTATTAAAATAAATATGTAATTAAAACAAAAACCACTGTTAAGCATGAAAGTGTGAGGAAAGCTTGAGAAAGAAAGATCAGCTTCAAGGCTTCAACAGAGCCTGTATTCAATATTCTACTCTACATCAAAACAGTAGTTAGTAGAACTTGAACTGAGGTCATGGAAAAGCTTGTACGTAAACAACAACAAAAGTATAATTGAGCTCACATTGTTTGTGTTATTACAGCAGCTTTGTGGTCTGTGTATGTGTATGTATGTGTGTTTATGTAAGTGATTTCATGCAAGTGTGGCTCTGTGTGTGTATACATGCGTTACCTGTGTGTCTGCGCTCAGCTCAGTGCATGGGAAGTGTGTGCATGTGGATGTTGTGCATACTGTATGTATCTATGTGTATGCGCAGAGTGTGTGTGTGTGTATGAAATCAGATGAGCTCATTGTAGCACTATGAATGGTAATCATACAGCCCCCTCTCAGCAGCCGTGTGTAACCTACTGAAACCCAAACAAGAGATGAAGTGTGATAATACACACACACACACACACACACACACACACACACACACACAGTATGATAGGATATGCAGGGCTATTGTGGAACTTGAACCCTCATGTCTCACTGCCAGGTGATCTCATGTTTTGGCCCAAATAAGAGAGAGAGAGAGAGAGAGAGAGAGAGAGAGAGTACACTGAAGGAAAGAGGGACAGTAATAAATACACCTGCAGTGATACTGTAACCTGATATCCCTTCTTACTGTTGCAAACGTATCTTCACAAAACTTGATTGTCTTTTACAAGCACTTAATAAATAATATATGATGAAATGAATAAATAAACATTAATATACATATCTGGCAGAGACGACAGGTGAAAAAGCAGCTTTTAGTTTTATCTAGCACAATAAACATATTGTGCTTTGTTCTTGTAAAATACAATAAGTCATTGTGATATTTTAACATTTTGACACAAACATTTTTTATATTACTGAGCATTTCCTTTCACATAATCACCTGAGTTTTCACCATTTCATGACTCACCCTGTAATTATTACTGTCCATGTAATGTTAAAACAACAAAATCAAATGTATCTACATAATCCAGCCAAAACACAATGCTTCATACGAAAAGTATGAAAACAAGAGGGACTGAAGGTACTTCACAGTCACACCCATGGTAAAACCCCACAGGTGTTTTCACTCACTTTGCCTGATTAGACCTCTTCTCCTTCACTCTCCTGTTACTCCTGTTGCACCTGTTCGGGCTTACACAACTTACGCCCTCATCATTTTCCCTGGTACACTGAGTTGGGTAAAACTTATCACGTCTCTGCCCAATTTAAACCTGAGCAGAGATGCAATCATCCAGAATAAAAGAGTACACCTGTGTGGCCTTGCAGGGCCTTCAGCCACACAAAGAAAAACAGATAAATGTAATAAATGACGCTATATGTAATAATGATCATCATAATAAGCAAAGAAGTCATTTTAATCTACTTTCATGGGCTATGCTTAGAGTTCAGAGGTGATAAATGAGTCCTTCATCTGCATTTCTAGCTCTCCCACTCAAACAAAACCATTTTTAATTGCATTTCCTGATGAAAAGCAGAAATTATTAAATTTTCCTTTTGAGGGAAAAACATCTGCTGCTACAGTAGATGGAACAAAAGCCAAGTCACGTTTTTGTTACATAATGGACACCTCTTCTGACAACCCCCTTACAACCACACACACACACATTATGACCCCTGTGAGCCCCCACAACCCCTCAAGTTCCCTGCTAACCCTTGCCCTCTGACCTTAGGCTGTAAACAGGTGGAAGCTGGGGAAATGGCAGTGGCAAGGAGGGGGAGGTTGTGATTCGTTCTAATTAGTTTGGTGCCCTGGAAAAGTCAGACTTCATCTTTGGTTCTTCCAGCTTTGAAAAATAATAAAATAAATTTTGTGAACAAGATTTATGTTTTTCAGCTGCTTTACTAAACACTGCTGTGTCTAAATCTGATGACATCTCATTTAAAACTGGAATGAATGAAGTCCAAGAGCTTTACTGGCCCTCTGATACACACAACACTATGAATGACATTTTTTGCAAATTAGTCATTTGCTAAAAATTTGCCTTGGTCTAGGCAACATCTCACTGCATTGTAATGGACTGGAAATGAAACAAAAGAGGTCTTCTTAGGTAAACGAGTAAAATAGGAGTTTGTATGTAATTCAAGTTTTATTCATGTCTAATCACCACTGTGACCACAATCTCTCCCTCTCTAACCCTGACCCTAACTTTAACCCAACAAGTCCTCCAACCTAAATGACCATTCAGGTTACTTGTTCCTACCCTCAGGAGTATGCCAGCCTCAAGCGTACAGGAGCTTCGTTGTCATGGTAATAATAATGAAAAAGCAGTTAGCGCTGTGGAATGGCCTTAGCTTGGTTAGGTTTAGGAAGAGATTGTGGTTTAGGTTAAAATAGTTGTTGAATGGGTCTGTTGACCCATCCATCCACACCAACCTCCTTCTACCTCTGATTTTCTCGCTCTTTATACTGCGTCATCTACTTTGTTCCCTGTGGGCTGTAATAAACTGCTGCACAGATTACCTACAGGCACATTTTTTACAGGAGCACAGTCTCCTTTGACCACGCTTGTGTGTACCAAGCACCAAGCAGGTATTGTACATATATTGTTTCATAAAATAATTTTTAAAAAATTTGCACAGGCATGCTTTTTGAAGACATTTGTTGTAATTCAATTTGACAGATAATCAGTAGTTATACTTTGCTGTGGCTTTGGTGGCAATATAAATTTGCAAGGGATTATTAACAACTTTGTAACTTTGGGCTAAACTGTTCCTTTAAGAATAGAGAGAGGCACTGAGGTGAGAGGGAAGACTGGAGGAAAAAAAGAGGGAGGCAGGGCAGGAGGGATGGAAAAGAGGGAGGGATGGAGGGCAGTCACCTGTGGTGTGGGAATGGAGCAGTGCTCTCCACAGGGGTTGGTGGTCTCCTGCCCCCCCACCCCCCTCCCACATCCCACTCCACTTACCTCATCCCCCCTTTCACCTCCTCCTTTTTTTTTGGGGGGGGGGGGGGGTGCAGCTGCGGCTGCGGTGGTGGGGGGGTGGGGGTGGGCAAAGTGGATGGGTGCATGGTGAGGGGGATAAAGTGGAGGAAGACTGACAAGAGACAGAAAAGACAGAGATCAGAATGGATGAGTGGGTCAGAGGTGAAGCAGGTGGGTACACTGCTTCACCTATGACTGGACTACACTGACCATGTATGTGTATTGTATTACAGAAAAACCTGAAGAAACCTTTCCTAGTATGATTCTTAACTAAATAAAATCATAGAACTGTGTGCAGCTACAGATCCAGTTAAAAAAAATGTTTGTTGTAACAGTTCAAGTTCTATTTACTCATGTGTTAGTGTGGCTAAATATGTTTTTTGTCACTAAGAATTGCAGCAAATATGTCTACATGTGTGTGTGTGCTGCCCTCTGTCCCCTAGGCAGCTGCTTCCAGATGACCCCCAGCGGCGAGCTGTCACTGGACATCTACATCACACACACACACACACACACTCTCAAGTTTGTGTGCCTGTGCGTCTACATATGAGTGTGGTGGCCTCTTTTCTGCTTGGTTGGGATTCTGTCACAAGTATTTGAAGCGTCTCGTAGCCACACACACACTGACAACCACTGACACTAACTGCAGGAGATGGACAGACAGGTGTAAGTGTGTGTGTGTGTGTGTGTGTGTGTGTTTTGCTGATGTTAATGATGAGAGAAACAGTCCTGTTACTACAGTGCCGCCGAAATCACGGCCCATGACCCCTTATCAGCAGACACATGCTCGCAAACACACACATAAATGTAAAAATTGTTGCTGTAAACTAGATCTGCACATTGTATAAAACCTCAAGCACTCAAGTTGTTAGTGTTAAACAGTGTTACAAACTTGAGTGAATCTGAGTGATTGTCTCACTTCTGATGAATGGGAAAAGTGTCCAGAGGTGCAAAATTATCAGAAAAATGCCAGAAATTTATTGTTGAACGTGGTTGATTTCATATTGTGTTACTGAAAGTGTAACACAACAATGTTGCTGTTAAAGTTGTCATTTAAGAGTTGGATAAACTAAATGGTACCAAGTACCGAAAGGGCAAATAACCACCAAGATTGCAAAAATAAACACAATCTTTATAAAACCTACCATATCTAAGTTACATAAAGTAGTGCTATCACTTGTACTGTACACTAATCATGTATTTGACACTTATACTGTTTAATTAATCCTAGTTTAGAAGTGTGAAAAGGAACAAGTGACTCAGCACTCAGCAGACCAAGATAATTTATCGCAGACTTTAACTTAGATCTATCTATCATGCCTTCTTTTTTTTACACCTCTAAACTACCACAGAAATGTGTTTTGTTTGAATAAATGAGGTTGAAAAGTCTATGATGTAGCATGTTAACCAGACGGAGTCACAAGATGTTTTTTATGTTTGTTTAGTAGTTGCTGCTGCATTTTTGAAAATTCTATAGTCTGGGTGCTAACGAAATAAAACAATTACAGTAGTCAAAGGTCGAATGCGCAAACAATTCCCTCCCTGTGCTTGTCATTTAATACATGTGAATATGTTTTAGTGAATGTGAATGACTGTATTTGTTGACTTGAAATGGTAACTAACATCTACTTTATTCTTGTAATATCTTCTGTTCTGTAGAAATAGACTAATATCAACTGCTGATAAAGAGAAGTGTTGTATTATTGCTTTAGAAAAGAGTTTAGAAAGATTACCTGTCCCTTTAAAATCACAGTGAATGAAAGCATGAGAAAGTCATCAGTGCAGAAAACAAAAAATAGACAGGGACAGACACACAGACAGGAAGCGCATAACATTTCTTCCCAGTCGTCTCTGACTCGTTCTGCTGTGCACTCAAGCTGCATGTCTGACAGAGTTTTCCGGCAATCTCCTCTAATCTGTTGAAACAATGTGCTGAGGTGTGTGTGTGTGTGAGTCCATGTGAGTAGGATAAGGTAGGGTAGGGTCCCACACCACCGTGATTGGGGTCAAAGTTCGTCAGGGAACCAGGGAGCTGTCATGCTCCATTACACTGTACTGTGGGACAGAACTAAAACCAGAGTGAAGCACACTGAAAACTTTTTTTTTAGTCCACTTAACAGCCCCATTTTACACTCATCTGGACACTGACAGGTTATGCATGACCACACATTCACTCACATATACATGCGCAGTACTGTATATGCAGGGTTCATTAAGCTGAAGATGAAAACACAGATGTCATATTGCTGCTAACAAACAAGAGCATGCATTATGTGGGCATACATAGTTACTCTTTCCAAGAACAACATTTTTGGATTTTAAAAAACTGATGCAGAGGCTATTTCTATAAATGATTTAAGTAATAAAACCAACAGTTTCAGAAAGGGAATAGTACACCTTTATATACTGTGAAATCAGCATTGGTATGTTGTGACATAGTAAACTGTCTGGAAACAAAGAAACATTTGATTGATGAAATAAGCAGATTTAAATGCCTGGCTATTCCAGTGAATTCAATACCTGAGTAATTAGGGTACTGCATCACATTTTTACGATATATCAAAGACTAAATGCAAATACAGATATTAAATGTGTGGCTACCACAGGAGAAACAGTTAAGTAAAATCTTGCAGGGTTTCACAGTTCTTAATATTCTCTTAGTATCTTAATATTTACTTCTTTCATTTAACCAGGAATCTTGTTCATGTTAGCCAGTTTCTTTTTGGGAGGTGGGGTAATTTTATCTGTCTTGTCAGCGGCTAGTAAAGTATTCGTCTTGCCATCTTATCTTATTCTCAGTTGACACAGAAGCTGTGGTAGTAGTAACTATAAGCAAAAAGATTGAACATTGATCAAAGACTTATTCATCCAACGTCTGGTACAGCTGCATCAACCTCATCCACGCTTGTTGCTATTTTTTTGTCATAAATGCAGCTACGCTGTGATCTGGCTGTGGTGGAGAATGACACCCATCGGTAATACAGTCAAACAACCATCAGTAGGACCAACACCAGACCTATTTGAATCACTAAACAAACTGGTTATGAGGACAGCCAATGTCTGCAGCAATTTATGTGCACCAACTCATGTGAGCAAAGCTCTCGCTCCGCTGCTCTCCTACACTGTAGAGGGCAATGTGGACAAATCTATAGCAACAGGCTGCTGTAGAAGATGAAAGCAAAAGCTGAACATGATTATTTTTTGTTAAAACAGTTACAGATTCTGTATGTCAGTGTTGTATGGCAAGTGCTCTTGGTCCTATTTGCTTTAGTAGTATGTTGATCAATAAATTCATTGGTTATCTGATTGTGTGTTTTAAAAAGAGGTGGAAAAAGAATGACTGGGTCACAGACCAATGAGGTAATCATCAGTGGGGACGAATTTGGTGGCTGTATTTGTCAGTCCAGTTTTCGTGTTCCTGTATTCATTTATTGTCACAATACCTTTGGTCTAACTCACATACCTGTCACATACTTTTCTGATTTGTGATCCATACTGTTGAATTTGTTGAGTTTTATCCAAAACTGTTTCCATAATTTCACAAGTGCTTCCAGAGAAGCCAACTCCATAGTGAGAACCTACACCCATGGTGAGGGCAGAAATGGGTTAAAGTGCACACAAACAAATTTTGAAAAGGGATGAAGTATTACAAACCTATTTTCTTCTTTGACAGGAGTCTGTAGTGTAAGCACAATAATGCACTACAATGTGAGAAATTCAGTACGTCCATAGTGACATGACATGCCTGCCCTCCATCTCATCTTATCATCGTACACTGGCACATATGTATACGCTATGTTTACGTTGACTGTTATGTTGACTGCCATTTAGATAACTTTCTTTGCCAAATATCACTGATAGAGTAGTATGGTGGCTGTTGCAATGGAATAAAACCGAGCCAAAAAAGACTTCCCTTTTTCACACTGAAGGGCTCAGCTGCACTGAGGATGAAATCAGAATCTACCAACTTCCTTTCTGATGCAACATTCAGCCTTACAGCACTGTACATGGAAAATGACCACTGAAGAATGCTGATTTGAAAAGGTTATAATGGGTTTGTCCTTTCTATTCTGAGACAACTTTCCACCATCTACGTACAGACTGTTTCCTTGACAGGAGGTGCTCTCAGCTGTCCACAGCCTATTCATCACTCCAACCGGCTGGCTGACTTAATGTCTGCTACCTCTGCAGAGAAACACATATGTGATGATGGAGCACACGGTTGGCCGGGGCAGCAGGTGTGTGTGGAGAGAGACACAGAGAGGTAGTCTTTTATCTTTCATCCTGTCTCAGATACGATCGATTGTTTGAATGACTGAATTTACTATTAGCAAAAACTCAGAGTGGTAGATTTTGCAGGTAAGAGTGGTTCTCCTCACTGCTTTGCCAACTTTTGATTAGAGAAAATTGCTCTGTTCGAACAAGAAGTGCTGAACTGCCCCTCTGTGACATGTCACAACTAGACCAACTAATGATATCTACTGCAGCTTTTCAAACTTAGGATGAGATTTATGGTCCAGTGAGGGAGGTACAGTGTAGTGCATCCAAATTAATGACGTTAAAATCCAAGTTCAGTTGGCATGGTGCTCTTAAGACCAAAAAACCTTTGCTTAATTGCAAAGAGTATGCTTCAGATCTCTGAATATCTGTCCACAGCCAGCAGCAAGATAGCTTGGCTTAGCATAAAGACTGGTAACAGGGAGAAACTCCTAGCCTGGCTCCATCCAACACCAACAAAATCAGTCTACAACCACATCTAAAGTTCACCTACTCACTGTTATGTGCCACACTATTTCTGTCAGCAGGCAACCAATCCACTACTACTGACTTGCAATTGGAAGAACTGAACTTGGCCTTTAGGACTTGAGACTTTACTTGGACTTGTCCCAAAAGAACTAAAAACAGCCCTGCCAGGTTTAGAAACTCAGGCATCCCAGTGTCATCTAATGGTGTTGAATTTCTTCCTGTGTGTGATGCACTGCAATTCTGCAGCCAAAAAATTCCAAACTCACACATTTTCCAAGACGTTACTTACAACATTTACATACCTTTAAACTCTTGAACAACATTGCCCTGTTGAGCAACTTTTGCTTGCCGATAAGCGGACACAAAGGTCAGGTTGTGAGAACTGCTGTTGTTGAGATGTTCGGATTTCTGTGTGAACTGGGTGGTGATGGTTCAAGCTGCTCCTAAGCAAGCAGCTCATGTTTAGTCCCCGTCTAGTGGAAAAAAACCTGCCTAACCTGTCCCACACTCTCTCTGTTATGTCAATGTGTGTGTGTGTGTGGGCTACTTACCTCACTGGGTGCTGTAGGAAAAAACATTCGAAGATTCATCAAAACAGCAAATCACAGATGAAGATAAGACCGTTCTGTTTTTGTATGACAAGTCTGTTGTTTTTGATGTGTTCCCTTCAGGGATTAAGAGAAAGAGGGTTTCCATATGCATGTGTGTGTGTGTTTGTGTGTGTGTGACAGAGAGGAAAAAGACGCAAGACAGGACATGAACAAAGAGCGAGCTGCTAGTTTTAGACCATGCTGCCACCAAGTCAAATTTCTGTCTTTGATTGGGCTCTCCTGGAGACCAGATAAGAAAAACCTCAGCAATGTTGCGTGTACATGGTTTTCAAGCTGCAGCTTTCAAAGGCATCTCATTCTCCCTAAGTCTGATAACACATTAAAGGCAGTGTGGAGTGGGCAACACATCCTAACAACAGGGGACCAATATAAGCAATAAGTTCTGGTTATACATACATATTGTATGTCTTGCATCTTCTGGCAGCACATAAGAGGTAGCCATTTGGAACAGCTAACACTTCTGCATTAATCCATGACTGAATGACATATAAATGCGAACTTGCTCTAAAGCCTACCCTGTCCTTAACATTCTTGGAGATTCTCAATCTCCTGCTAGCTTCAAACAGTTTTCTGTCTATGTGCACAAATTACAGATTCATGTGCCCACATTATAAAAGAAATTACCTCTGACACTTGCCCGGTGTTGCGGAAGGTCCTCTTTTTCAGACTTGCACAACAAAGAAGTAAGCCATTCTGTAAGTTTGCAACAGAATACTGTCCCTCTCCGGCTCCTGTATTAATGTTGGTCTTTGCATTGTATAACCTCTCATCATTCTCCAAAACGGTGCCCAGTATGTGGCCTTAACATAATAGAACTGCAGCTTCTCAACAATCAGCCAAATCTACACACTTTCATATGTTGGCAGAAGCGTTTCCAACTCTGAATAATATTTAGTGAAGTGTGAGTGGGATTACTAAATATCCCATGAACCCTTCTGTTCTTTCATTTAAGAAAGCTAAGCACATAAGTGAAGAGTCTTAGAAATGTTTGATGAGGATGGGTCCACGACTTTAAACTGTCTAAAGTTTTTTTTTTTCTTTTAAAGCCTTTCATCTCACCCTCCGAACATTTAATATATGTTACGTGTAACTGTACAGATGGTGTCGGGCGACGAATAACGTGTGCGTGGCAGGCGTGTGGTATTGCGTCTCGCTCGACTCTGCGGTTGTTTTCAAGCTGGGAGATGATTGGAGCCGATAAGGCGAACCTCTAAATATAAAGGATTGTGGAATCATTAAAACCATGTAAATATTCCCCTCAATCCTTTTACACTAATCCTCACCATGTGGTAGAAACCATTCATTGAAAATCATCAGCTTTGCAACATTCGATTTTCACTTCATGTGTGAGCACTGTGCGTAATGAGTGTGTGTGTTATGTAGCTGCAATTGTATCCATTTGCATTGAGTGTGTGTGTGTATATGCATGCATGTACTGCTTATGTATACAAATTACGTCATTTTTCTTTAGGTATAACTGACAACATTAGGTTAATCCTGTGTAAGAAAATATCAGACATTGTTCCTGGTTTATTTTGAATTGGTAATCTGTGGCTTGAGAGTACTACAACAGAGTCTCAAGAAACTATACATTTTCAAAATCCAACAATCATATTTTTTATATACCTGATTAAAGTTTGTCTCTGAGGTCTCCAGTCTTTTCAGGGTTAAGGTTTTCTAATTAAGTTTTTAGACTGAGGATATAAAAGGCTTTGTGGCGAGCAGTGATGTAGAGCTACCAACACTGCTTGTGTACATACTGAGAATACTGAGTAATTGAAGGTAACTGGCTTAAAAATGAAAAGTGAGGCAGGGCTACAACTGTTGATTAAACACTTGATTATTTTGCTATAAAATATCCAAAGAGATGAGATAGAGCCAGTGTGACATTAAGTGTCTTGCTTAAGACATAGAAAATAACAAATTCTCAACTGTTAAAGAGATAAAATTTCAATAAAAATGTTTAATGCCTATTGTCAGTTCCATGCCTGTTCTTGCTCTGTGTAACTTTTGGTGAGTGGAGTACGATGTCTTGTACTTAGCGATAATCAGCAACAAACTGCTGGAATCCGCACAACAAGTTCAACAGTAATGCCAGACTGTGAATTAGTTACAAAAGACTTGGAGTAGATTCAAAAACAGCGTTCATCTCCAATATCAACAGGAAACTTAGAAAACATCAAATTCTGAACGAACTCTGTCATGTTTATTGAGCAACAGCATTTCCTGTTAAAGGATACGCTGGAGCTCAGTTAAGCGATCCAGACTTTCTGTACATGAAAACGCTAAAATGCTGAGACTCAGAGCCCAAAAGAATTATGATCACGTGTGGCTGCAGAGCCACTGTTGCTCAACAAAGTTACATTTGTTGCTTTAATATTTCATGTGGAAAATTTAAAACGAAACTAAGTTGACTGTGGTTGTTTAGCAGTTACAGCGACAAACAGATACCCACACAAACACACCAACCTGCCACCAAGATGGAGGAGAAGGCCTCCATTTCAGGCTAAGCAGTGGGTGTCCATTGAACCTTCCCCAGGTGTGGTAACAGAGAGAGGGAGAGGGCAGGGCACCCTCTGGCAGCCAGTTTGAGGAAAGATTATCTTGACAAATTGGATAAACATCTTGTGTGTGAAGGATGCTGATGGAGTGTCCATGCCTTACACACACACACACACACACACACACACACAGTCACACACACATAGTTACACACACCTGGGGTAGTTGGTTTACATTTACAGCCACGGACCATGTGTGTGTATTTGTGTGTGTGAACTAACTAAAGGCGAGAATCAACAGGTCTCCCTCCTCAAACAGCATGCAGGTTTATAATTATTGTCTGCCTGCTCTGCTTCAGATACTCCGCCTCTTTTCTGTGCATGTTTGTGTGTTTGTGTGTGTGTGTGTGTGTGTGGAGTGTTTTCAACAGAGAGCTTAAAGTGACCTTACTGGTGTTTCATCATCTTACTTCTTTCTTGTGAAATGTTTATTCTGTATTTTGTGCGTAACTGTAAAATTTTCTATAACAGTATGTAAGATTTGATATTGTTCTCTCCTAAAGTTCTGTGTAATATTGGTCTTATATTCCTATAATGTACTGTGTCTGTAGGTGTGTTTATTGTGACTGAACAAGGTCTGTAACTGAATTTGAACCAGGCGTGGCGATGTTTTAACCAGTGGCTATGATAAGCCTGAGTCTATGTACAACCAGCTGAACTAGTCAGGCGTGCATATATCTTTAGTTAGCTCTTATGGGGGATTTAGGGTGAGTGGAATTTAGATACATGCATGCTCATACAGTATATATGACCTGAGCTGGAGTCAGGAAGAGGTTAGCATATCCTCCCACCTCTTTTAAGTCCCTACTTTGATGGGTCCATCTCTTTTAAATCCAGGATTTGGCGATTCGTTATCGCTGTCCTCTCTCTTCTTCTAACTCTTTCATTGGTTCTTCCTCTCTGCTCCACAGGGGGTTTGAAGCTCTCACATTTGGAGGATTTTCAGGGCCACTTTTATGAATGATCTAAACCCAGCCCGGCTCGAGCTTCACCAGAAAGAACAGAGATGACTGTGGTGCACAGAGGGCACTGAACTTATACATATGTGTGTGTTGTTTGTGTGTGTGCCTGAGTGCGTGTGTGTGGATGGGTGGCAGAGAAAGGTCACAAGCTTCAGTGGTAGCATAAAGTACCATCTTTGATGTTTATATTCACACTTTCCAATTTGGGCACTTGGCCAACCTCTTATCCAAGTGACATAAAATAAGTAAAGCCAACATTATAGTTCATCTCCTCATAGAAGCTGATAGTAAGTATTAAAATGCTACAAAGCACAACATGATAGCAAAACCAACCAGGGTGTTAGTTTAACTGGGGTAAACTGTAGTAGAAGTAATAATATTTTCATTTTATAAATAAATGTCAGGTTTTTTTTGTCTTGAAGGCTTTTTACATTTTAACAGCCAATTCTTAACAATGTAGCTGTTCAAATTAACTTTTATTGGCATAAACCTGGTGTCTGTTGTCCAAAAGAAAACACAACAATACATAAGGAGTATCAATAGCAATAGCAATTATATGGGCTTCAAGCAAATATCTGTGCACCAACAAAAGTTTAGTCAATGAACAAACATAACAAACATCAGCAGTGGTACAAAACCTGGTGATTCCTTGTATCGACGACCATTAGTAACTGTTTGGCACACACTCCCACACAACTGGAAGACTGGTAAGCCATTCATATTCTCATTTCTCTCCTCTCTACCATCTGGTCCAAAGTTACTATTTGAAAGTGAAGCAGCATTCGGATTTAACTAGAGGCTGCAGCTAATGAGTTTTGGCAACAACTAACAAACCAAGCACAAATAAACCAGGTAAAAATCAGTCTGAGTGTGAGGAGTGTGGATACCCACTGTCAAACTACAGCAAACAGCCTGTGGGAAAAGTGCTCAGGGAAAGCGGTTTATCTATCCTACTAACGTCTTCCTGCGGTCAGTCACAACTAAAGCTGAGCAGGCAGCTGCGGAGTAAGCACAATTTTAACTCATAGTTTAGATTTAAAAGAAACTGAAGTGACCTATTTAATATTACCTGGAGTGTTGTACATGTTGTGACAAATAGACCACATACTGTTTGCATATTCAACCATGTGTGCGCTCCACATTTGTATTTTCTCTTTCTTGAGAACTTTTACTTCAAAAATACAGTAATGCTGCCTTCGGTCCTTCACGAATTTGACAAATCAAACAAACAAATGTTCACTTATTGCATACACAGTTGCATGCCAGACTTTCCATCCACAAATTTAAAGTAAATGTATATTTAGGGCCAAAGATGAATCAAGCAGTAAAAGATTTGTTGGATTACACATCAGAACTGGGAAGTTAGCATTAACAGCGACAGTCACCATGGCTGAAAATACAAAAGGGCTCCATATGTATGGACTTAATGTTTATCAACGCACAACGTCCCAATAGATATGACGTATTGTTATGATAAAGCTTTAGTTTGGTAGAATTGAGGGTGTGTGAACAGACTGAGGGGTGAAGCTTGTTGGCCACTGATGCAACACACCTGGGAGGCAGCCAAGGAGGAGCAACTGTGGAGATGATGAGTTGTGCCATTTTGTGCATTGTTTAATTTGTTTGTTTGGATAAGTAGACTAACGTTTCCATGTATAACAGAATGTTTTTGACCCTGAAGGTTCTTTCTAGGGATGTGTAAATATGGCACAATGATCTTAGTTTATTCTCAAATATTTGCGATGAAGTAGATGAAATGGGTTACTGGGTTATGTGTTAAAAAATGTCAGTGGGCCATGGGCAGGTTACAGACTGGTGGTGATAGGATTCTCCTCCCTTATAATCGCTATTCTGGGTTTGACAAGTAATGATGATCTCAGCTTTACCATGTTCGGTAGTAAATTCACACACAAGTAGTGCTACTCTCTCTTTCTCATTGTGTTTCACTCACACACACACCCACACACTCTCTAATACAACCACTGTTGTCAAAACTACTCAATACAATGTACCCAGTCTGTGCTTTGCTAAAAATACTCAAGTGAACAACATAGTCTGTCTAGTGTGTATCGTGTGTGTGCGATGTGTGCAAGTGAAGGGCCAGTAATCAACTAACAAAGAAGCTTGTGGAAGAGAGGAGAGAGAAAAGAAAGAAGAAAGAGAAGAGATAAATGGTGACAAAAATGCTACAGAGGAAGGTCAAGAGAGACAAAGAAGGTAAATGAATAGATAAGAGCTGGGAGCTGAAGACAACAGAAGTCATGATGAGGCAGAATAAATGGCATTTTCTACTGAAGCACAACTTCAGTATATTTGAATGTGTACACTACGTTGTTGTATAAACAAGTAACTCAGACCTGAACTAAAAGCTGTTCTTTGAAAAAAAGTATCACAGGCGCACAGGACATTAAACCTGAGCTAATGAGCCCATCTTGGTTCTGATGTGTAAGTTGATGGTAGTTCTGTCTGTTCGGGGTTCAGCTGGACTGTGGTACGGATCTGTTTTTCCCCTGTGGTACTGCAGACTAATTTACAACACACACAGGAAATGACCTTAATCCCCTGAGCTTCCCTTAATCTGCAAACTCTTTCTGTTCTTCACATGCTCCAAATGATCGGGCAACACACATCCTCATACCACACCTACACACACACATACACACAGTCTAGGCTATCAGTGGTCAATGGTAAAGAGATCCCGTTCAAAGGTGATTAAGCCTTGTTTTCAGGAAAACAAAAGAAATAATCCAAACACTGACATTCGCCCTGGGACTGATTGTAATATCTTAGTGGCTGCAGCTATTTACCCTCAAACTTTGCAGTGAAGAGGGTAACCTGTAACAAAAAGGCCCATAAATATGTCTTTGTAGAACTCTACAGGTTTCTTTGTCTGCAACTGAGCCACTGTGGTGTTAATGTTGTTATTGTTATTTACATTGTTTTCTGAAGATAAAAGGAGAGATCTTTCATTTATTTGGTGCACCAGAGCCATACATATAAAATATTGTCTGGCTCATTGGCATCTCTTTATCCGTGCCAGCTGATTTTTCAGATGTGGGCTGTCTCACTTAGTGATGATATGGAGGATGCTGTTAAGAGCCAGCAACATGGCTCTGACCGCTGCCAAGATGCCTTGGTGTCCTCTCCTATTGAAATCCTTTCGACCTGTTTCTAAGTGGTTAGTAATTGTTTGTTGCCAAGGCAACACAGCAACCCTGAAATGATGTTTGAATTTTTGCCAGCGCCTAACATCCATTTTGACAAAATAAAGCGTCTTGATGCACACAGATATTTGAAGTGAAGCAGTTTGATATTTTCACACAGGCACCCCCACTGAGGCGTGGACCACAATGCACACACCTCACTGTTCGGTGTAGTCATGTATTGCAGCACTTTCGTCTCAGGTATTGTAACCATTACAACATTTTCACACATCAGCTAATATGTTTTTAATGGACAAGTAACTTAAATTATAATAAATTCTCCTGGCTGGCACAATCAAGGCAAATTTGTGAAAAACAGCTTTTCTGTATAATACCACTCAAGCACTTGGCCATGCTCCCAATGCAAAGCTGTCCTGTGATGGAGCATGGGTTAGGCTTGTCTGAGAGGCTGTATGATTTGAGAACTGAACTTTCAGGTAGATGGGTGGCACTCTGCCATTTAATCATCTTCTTCCTCACTTTTCTCCATCTTAATGTCTTATTATGATTTTGCCTGAGAGAGAAAACTAAAGAAGTTTTACTTCCTTTTAAGTGGAACCTTTAAACACTGTTCCTGTCCCTCTTCAACCTTTCCTTCTGACTTTTATGAATTTTCATTGATAATACATAGATTTTCTGTTCTTTTTGTAATGTATGACGTAAATTATTGTTGTATGTTTACCACTGCAAAGCGACACTTCGATTGGCAACCTCTTGAAAACCTCTTGTGAATCAGGCGATTTAGCAACATATTAAGGCTGGCCAACAACATTGTCTCTGACCCCAACCACGTCCCTGAACAGTACATACAACGTTACCATTAAACTGGAATACAGGATTCCACAATATAATAAAGGTTCAATCCCAAAATTAAATATGGCATTTAAGCCTGCATCAAATGTCTGATAAAGGATGTTTTTTGTGATTGTATTACTGATTAAATGTATGTATTTTGTCCTAATTTCTGTATTCTCTGTGATGCTGCAAATTGAGTAGTGTGATAAAGAATAACTTGACTTGTCGACATTTTGAAGCAAATTATTATTATCATTATCATCATCGGTTTACAGTATTGCAGGTCCTCTTGCAGCAAAGCACAATTCGAGGAATGTCTCTGGTCACAGAGGATGGATCATCGACCAGGTGCCTCAAAGTTAGTAAATACAGTTGAGCTACTACAAAATGTCTGTGCTCCAAATGGTGTTTTAAAATCTGATTTGAATGTGCCTGTAATATCAAAAACTGAAAATAACAAGCCCTGCATGTCCGGTATGTTTCTGCATCTAAAGAGGAAATAGATCGGTGATTGTGAGAAAAGGACAGCAGAGGAAAAGGCCAGGCCGAATGGAGGAGATGGGAGGAGGCGGAGAGAAAAGACGAACATGTCTGTGAGCTCTTTCCACGTTGTGATGAGGAGAAAAGGTCTTGTCTACTGTTAATCTCACTATGAGACTGCATTGTGTTTTGTGTATGTAGTAATCAATGCCATCAACTCCAGTCACTGCCTGCCTTCATTGGGACTCTGTGCTGTTGCTCATTCAGCAAGGTGAAGATGAGTGACATGACTTGATTTGATGTGACAAGATGTGAAATTACATTGGTTAGATGAGAAAAACAACAGCAAGGGTTATTCACTGGAGATGGGAAGGAATGAAATGATAAAAAAAAGGTAATAGAAATGGGTTAAAATGGCATTAGATGGAAGGAAGTTAAAATGAAGGAGATGATATCGGATGAGAAAAGAAGGGATAACAAGATATTATATATAAACAATATCAGCTATACTTGTGCCTGATTTCCAGTGAAACAAATATCCAGCATTACAACATTTGCCATGGGACACAATGTATTTACCGTTTTAATGGGGGTGGAGGGTGGCCAGTTAAAATATAAGATTTAATTCTTACATTTTAAACTCAAATCGGCGTCTGTCTGACTTGTCATAAGGAAGACAACTTTACTAGCTTTCTATTGCCCAATTTTCCACTATGGCGATCATCAGCAGTGATTTTAAAGTTACACTGCAAATCAAACAAAAAATAATATATTGTGCCTAAAATCTTGCCAACACAGTGATATTTATTGAAATGAAAGTTTTACAACTTTGTGCATGGCTGTATGATGAGAACTTTGAAGGGTGTGTGTCATCATTGTCTGAAGACACAGTGGTGTGATTTTACGAGCTGGGCCAGAGTGTGTAGCACCAATTCTCTGTGCCTGTTGGGGCTATTCAGCTTTTTCAAAGGAGAAACTGATGACTTACACACACACACACACACACACACATACATTTATCAGCCAAGTGAGTAGGCAATTTGTCTCTATGTGAAACAGAAAGCCTGGGGAAGACTTTATAGAATATCTGCTATGTGTTGTATTTTACACTAAAATATTGTCAGTAAAAAAATAATGCCATTATTTACATATTTACCACCACCATGAGACATCTTTGGACATATATTGTCACTCCCCCAACATCTTTACTACCTTTTGAGAATTGACAGGATCAAAACCTAGAGGCCAAATATCAATACATTCTCCCCCACTTAGGTCCCAAACACCTTTTCGACCCACAATTGTGCTATATTGGTAGGTGACCTCTAACAGTAGTAATTATGACAGAGGCAAGAAGAAGGAAGTCCAGGTGACATAGCATGTAGTGTGACAAATCTGTGTTTGTAGGAGGAAGTTGGGGTGGATGGATCGATGCGACAAACACAGGAGACTAAACTCTTGGGTTTCCCGTGTAGAAACCCATGATCAACGTAAACCAAAAAAAAACTAAAATCCTAAACCTAATCTAGTAGTTTTGTACAGTCACCTAACAAACCATGACAAACCACAACCTAACGTGTTTATTATTTGCCATAACAACAAAGGTCTTATCAAATGTCTTAAATAAGATATTTAAACTCAATTGTTCAGCCCCTTTTCTTTAAATCTGAAAAGCTTCATTAAGTCTTTAAATCCCATCTGAGTATTTGTCTGACAAAAAGGTTCATTAGCCTTTACATCTTTACAAACACTAATAAAGCAGTCGACGCCAAACAATCTTACAGTGTACTAAACGGAATTTTTGGAAGCCACCAAGCTGTAAGAAAATATTACAGAGTGATAGACTTACTACCTCTTCCAGACTTATTTCAATTTGATGTAACCACCGTTGCAGTCTCCTACAACACTGTAGCTTTGTGTTTTGAGTATTTACTGTTATACAGCCTCAAATGAGTGTTGAAACAAACAGACATCGACATTCTCATACAATGTTTATGATATGTTGAAATTAAAATTATAAAGAGATAAATTAAAGAGTTTAATCGCTATATAAGAACAACTAGAGGGTTTAGTGTCTTATTCTGTGTCTTCAGAGAAGAGAGGAGATTGTTTCTCTGTGTTACAGTAACCTGTCTGTCTGCCTGCTCGTCTCCCTCCCTCCAATCTAACAGATAATTAGCAGAAGTCTCCTTCAAGGGTGAAATCAAATTTTTAATTTTATGCTTTAGCAGCCAGACAGAGAGAGAGAGCAGTGAGGAGTGAGAAAGACAGGTGCCTCCTCACTGACCTTATAGCTGAACTATAATAATGTTAAACCATTTTTCTCTTGCTTTCTCATTCTACAGTGTGTGTGTGAGAGAGAGAAGGAGAGAGGAGAGAGTGAGGTGAGATGAAGAGAGTATTCCAGAGGGCTTAAGGGCATTTCACAATGTTAAAGGGGTAGGTTTTCAATTACAGTGTGTGTGCATGTGTGTGTGTTCACATGACAAACCTCCAAACCACCTATACTTCTCTGCCACTAGCCACCGTGCACAGTAACACACACTTTTTGTGATACCATAACTGACAGGATAATATACCACACTGTTTGTTTTTTTGTTTTTTAGTACTACATGAAATGTGAGAAGTCTGAGACATCAGTGTGATTACAGTAAATACAGGAGATCACCAAGAAGCTGGCAGTCTCTGCTGTCTCCCACACTGCATTTTACATTCTGTGCCACAAGGTCGGACATGGCAGAAAATCTGATGCTTTATGGAGACTGTCTTCAATAAAAAAACAACAGCACTAGTTTGTTAAATACTGGTTTTAGAGCAGGTCTTATGTTTAATCATGGCATTTGAAAGAAATGCTTTGATTCATATGTGTTTATTGCTAAATGAAGAAGTTTAATGTTAAAAGAAAGGAAAAAGGAAAAATTGATGAAAATGAATAAAAGAATGAAAATGGATAAAAGAATGACAATGAACAAATGAAAAAAAAACTGAGTGCTTGGCAAGTCACTCATCAGGTTTGGCAAATGAAAAATGAATGAAATTGAAGAAAGAAACAACAATGAGTGAAAGTGAATAAAAGTGAATGAGAAAAGTACAAATGCAATAAAAATTGAGTGCTTAGCTAGTCACTCATCAGGATTGGTCATTTCAGTTTTGCCTGTGTGGCTGAAAGAAAAGTAGGCTCACCCCTCTCCATCCAGACTTTGCTGCCTTCTCTTCTCTGGGGAGATTTTGCCAGAGGTTGGAGCGTCTTCATCATCTGTCTCTCTTTCTCCTTTTAAGGTGAAAGA
Source organism: Lates japonicus (assembly GCA_033238685.1). NCBI lineage: Eukaryota > Metazoa > Chordata > Actinopteri > Centropomidae > Lates > Lates japonicus. The sequence goes on along the minus strand of BRZM01000481.1, from coordinate 40,981 downwards.
CCTGGATTAACCTGGACTGGGCCCCTTCTGAGCAGCTGTGGAGTTCTAAGAAAAAAAGGTGTTAGTTTGTTTACCAAGCTAATACTGGTAAACTCCCTCATCATAAATAGGTAGACTGACCAAGACTGACCCTATATCTAAATTTATTCCTATCAAATATCTTCCCATCTCATATCTAGCAGTTCTGTGGATGGGTCAAATATATATTTTTTCCATTGTAAGCTATCAGAGCATTTTATTTTACAACAGATCAGATTCTAGTTGATTTAAAATAAATTGATCCCTAGTGTGTATGCATGTGTTTCCATAGGTCAGCTTACTTTTGACACAGCCTGTCACTTTATTGAGGCTTAGGCTTCTCCTGTTCTTGGCTGGGGTGCTGTCATCTGACGTCATCTAGAGATCTGCATCATCCCTCCTTCTTTTGAGTTGTGGTGACTTTGGTGGACTCGATTACCCATTTATCTCTGTCAGTGTGGCAGCCAGGCATTGACTCCTTCTTTTCTTTGCGGGAGGAGTCTGGGCTTTGATGTCGATCAAAAGTTTGGAATCTGCATCTTCAGCCCTTTTTCTTTTTTTTGTGGGACTGTTTTCCCCGGTGATGATGGTTCTCTGGGAACGGGATGCTTGTCGCCACTAAGTCCGCCAGGGTCGTCCACGTCAGGGATGTTTTGGATGACTGGACTGGCAGTGCTGGTAGATGTCTCCTCAATCAGGAATGTTTGCAGGGTCTGAGCCTTTTCTTCTGGCCCCAGTCCATGCATCAGGATTTTTGCAAGCCAAGCCAAAGTCTATGACTTTAACTCTTAGTGGTTGTCTCACATGGGTGACTATCATTATGTTTTCAGGCTTCAGGTCAGCGTGAACTATCCTGATGTTCTTCAGGAAGTTCAGGGCTGTAGCCAGCTGAAATCATGAATGATAGTTATAACCAACTGTACTGCAGCGTTAACAAGAAGAACTGTGACAACACATGTTCGTTGACAATGACTGGAAGAACTGAAGATGTACATTTATCTACCATCTTAAGAGACATTATGTGTTTTTGCAAAACCAAAAATGTATTTTATCACCACTTGCAGTTTAAGAAGAAAGATGTGTTGTGATGGAAGTTGCAACAAGGATTTTGACAAAAACTGTAATACATGAATTTTAGAGATAAAGTTCACCCTTCACACAATAATACAGTTTGTTTAACGACTTTAGTGTTACATTAACAAACCTGTTGCACAATGGAACGGATCTGTTTCAACTCAAGAGACAGATACTGCCTCTGGAGGAACTCATGAAGGCTTATGTTGAGTTTTTCGAACTCAAGACAGTAATGTCCCACGTATGCGAAGGAGTCGTTCCAAGTTATGATGTTGAACTTCTCTGTACCAAACTCTCTCATCATTTTGATCCTAGTTAGAGAAGGATATGACATGAATGAAGTGTTTTTTTGAATTATCATAAGTCAAATGTTGATACACAGAATTTGTGTTGTACCTCCTCCTTTGCTGCCTCAATGCAGCTCTGGATTTTTATCGCCACTGTTTCATTGGTGGTCAGTTTCCGGCACTGAGTGACCACACCATAGGCACCACTCCCCAAGAGATCTTCCACCTCATAATGGGAAGAAGTGGTGGAGATCAGGCCTCCTATGATGATTTCCAAGCCATGGTGGAAGATGAAATCTTTTGTCGATTTTTCACACCTGAGAGGAGAAAAAAAAGGAGTTTAGACATAAAGTCATGTCTTGCCTCACACAGACTAAACCTAAAGCTTGAACCAAATAAAGTAAAATTGCAGACCAAAAAATATGCTTGCCTCCACTGCTACTACTAGTAGTATTACTCTTCAAAAAATATAACACATGTGAAAGTATCGTTTACTCTCACTAATCTGAAATTTTCCTGCTTTTAAAATATTCATGTTCACATTCAATAGCTGCATTGGCTATGATTTGAATCTCACTTAGTATTTCATTTAGGAGACTTAAAATTCAGACGAAAACTTAAGTAATATATAAACTGGAAAAGTAACTGGTGAGAGATGGGACTCAATTAATTTCTCAGGGTATCTGGTCATTGTGAATATATTGTATCTGCTTTTCTATGTATAGGCTGGGTTAACAAAGCATGATTTTTGAATGTATTTTTTTTACTGTGTATCTACAGTACATTGTAACCAGATGTTCTTGAAAACTTGATTTCAAAAAAAGACACTTTTTTCATGTGGAAAATGTATAATCAACTTACCAGATGATCACCTCAGGTCACGTGATGTGAGTGATGTTTTGAATTGAATGTTAGTGAATAAGTGTAGAGCGTAGCTAATACTATAGTTGATACTAGTCGAAAATGGTTTCCTTTGAGTTAATGCGCCAATGAACAAGGTTGAACTGACAAAAACGATGAAGCTTAGACCTGAAGCTGAAGTTAAGAACACATCTATGTGACTGTTAGAACATTCTGTAATTATATCATAATTCTGTAGCACGTGTAGATGGAACAATTCTGCAATTTGAAACATTTGCTGTCATGTCAACCTTCAGTTAAAAGATTCCTAATATATACAGTGTTTTAGAATACAGTTTTTTTTTTCTTTGTCACTGCAACAGCAGGCTTCACATGAATTCAGCTTGTTCAGTCAGTCTGGTGAAGGCCACGGTTCTCACATGTACAGTGTAAGCACTCAGTTGCCAGTTTATTAGGTACACTTAGCTAAACCTAATGAAGTCCAACACAACAGTCCTGCAATAAATCCAACCTTCATGAAGGTTATAATGTTCATTTTTGATGATTTAGAGAGGTACCCATTCACCTTATGATCATTTTTGTTGTTAGTGCTGCTGCTGTAACTGAAACACAGCTCTGTGCAATGAAATAAAGTTTAACAGGAGCACAAACTACACCCTCCAGATTGAAACTTAAAAACTGAACATTATAACCCTAATGAAGATAGGGTTTATTATACGAGTGAATTCCTTTTAGGCATACCTGATAAACTGTCAACTTATATTCTCTACATCTGCCTTTTTCACAGATCAATGTCTGATATTATTATAGTTTGAGAATAATATCCCAACAATAATCATTAATTAAAAGGAGAAACACTTAATTGTATGTTGCTTGTACATTTCCATCCAAATTTAACACAAATTTTACTGAGATTCCCAAAAAATAAAAATTAAAAAATCAGCAAGAGAAACAGTGAATGAATGCACATGTCCAACCACTACATTTTTATTTAACTGATTACAGGTTTATCAAAGTTGTCCATCTAAACCAGTAAACGGGATCTACATTAAGCCACGCTAATTTGACTGTGGGGGTTGTGCGTTTGTATTCCGCAAAGGTGCAGTTGTGTATTTCCATCAGGAACAATGATTTTGCTTGTGTTTGTTACAACTTGACCTCCCACTCTCTCTGTGTCTCTGTCTCTCTCTCTCTCTTTCACACACACACACACCTGCACATAGGGGATGGTTCCTGAATGAGGTTGGACATCAGCAGTCGGTTACACGTGACTAGTCATGGCTAATTCCAGCAACACAAAGGGTGCTCTGGATGCCAGCAAACACACTCTCAAACACACACCATGTCGCTCAGATCATCCTGTCACCCCACTGGTCCAGAGACTGAAGTTAACTGAAACTTAAAGATATGTATTAAACATTGTTTTTGACTCTGGACTCTGTTAACCACTAACCTTAATAATATCCAGGCCTGCGCCGCGCATGGTCGCTCACTGTCGTCGGTGAGAGAGTGATTGTGAGAATAAGAGGCCATGGATAAAAGCTCTATATACTTGAGTCACTTTATCTATTGACCATGAAACAGGAAACAGATCTGCTGCTAGCGAGGCTAACTCCTAAGCCTTCCTTGTTATATTGACACTGTTCACATCCAGTGAGGTACTGAGGGACTTTTATGTATTCAGACAAGAAACTATTGTATAACAAACTGTTGCCTTAGTGGCTACATAGATCTACAGGCTATATCTTATCAGGCTCCCCTCCATATCTATATATAAACATTATAGTATACATAAATCAGTTGCGTTATAGATCCTCTATGACCGGATAACTCATACTTAGTTTCTCGATGCGCACTCTGCTTCAGTTTGGTCCAGTTCTTTCATCATCAGCAAGGAGCACACATAATTATGGGAGGACATATTTATTTAAAATGTATTGTTTTATATTTATTTTTACATGCAGTCGACAACAGAGCATAGAAACTGTAACAAGTGAATGGTTAAAAGTTAAAAATGAGGTGAGGCTTTTGAAGGTAAAATGTAGGTATATTTTTTTATTAGTAGTATGTAGTCCTAAACGTATTATACATGTCATATACTGTAAATGAGTGCTTGATTGATTGACTGATTAGTAATTACAGCAGACGGGTGTGGGCCAATAAAGACTTTTGAAGGACAATGTGACATCTTTTTTTAGTACAATAATGTCTTTGTTAGAGCTGTGTTTACAATGCTAATTATGCTAAATATAATAATAATAATAAAAATACATTTTATTTATTTATCTTTCTGGACACTCCAGGACACTGTACAATATACAATAATCAATAAAACAACAATGGATAAAATAAAAGAAATGTAGGATGGTGAAGTTGCAGTAAGAATAGTTAAAAAGGTTAAAATGAGTAGGTGATCTTAAACAGATGAGTTTTGAGTCTGGGTTTGAAAACAGGAAGAGAGTTAATGTTTTGGAGGGCTGGTGGCAGAGAGTTCCAGAGCTGGGGAGCAGAGCTTTCAGCCGCTCTGGTGCTGCGGCGGGCAGAGGGCACAATGAGGGGGATCGAAGAGGAAGCTCTGAAGGAGTGGGATGGGGTGGTGATGTGTAGGAGGTCAGACAGATATGGAGGGGCAAGGTTGTGGATGGCCTTGAAGGTAAACAGGAGGAATTCAATTCGTAGTTTAACCGGGAGCCAGTGAAGTTGCTGATGGGGGTGATGTGATGGTATGAGGGGGCTGTGGTGAGAATACAAGCGGCAGAATTTTGGACCAGTTGAAGCTTATGGAGAGACTTTTGAGGGAGGCCAAAGAGGAGAGAGTTGCAGTAATCAATGCGGGAGGTGACGAGGCTGTGGACAAGGATGGAGGCAGTATGGGGGGTGAAGGAGGGGCGGAGTCAGATATGCCACTGTACCGCATGTGCAGCAACTATAGATTTTTTCTTTCATGCTCATGTACAGATTGTTGCTGCCATGTCTCACCAGTGTTTGAATGTGTTTTTCTGATGAAAAGGTAAAGGTTATACATATAATTCTTACATCATCCTATAGTGAAGGAAAACTGTATTGTCTTGGGCCATTAACACATTAATCACCTGAAATTTGAAAGAGAAATCTGACTGTGTATCAAACGTTTTTATCAGTTACCCACAATGAAAATAAAGCTGTTGTCACTGTGTGTGTGCGTGTGTTCACTTCACCATGTTTACTGATTAATCTGTCATCCATCACTATCAATTCATCTCCGCCCTGTAAACAGAGATATCAGTGATGGATCACTCTGATTTCTATCAATAGACAGGACCTAATCAATAAGGTTAAACACACTAATGTGGTTCTAGAGTGTGGGCAAACAAGAGTGTGTGTGTGCGTGCATATGTGTGTAGATGGGTGGAGGAAAAAGGGCAGGCCCCATTGCCTGTTGATCTGATGTAACAGAGTCAGTTTCATGACCTGAGGCATCGATGATGAGGAGGAGGAGGAAGTCAAGAAGAGACAGAAGGGAAGGGAAGCGACATGAAGAGTCTAAAATGACAGACACACACACAGATGCACACAGAAACACAGATAGACTTTGGGTGTCAGCTTCCATCAGTAGCCTGTATGGCTGTGAGTTATGACCACAGCTATGCGATCATTTACACTCGCTGCTGCAGATAGCCAGGGGCTATCGTTTGTGTGTGTGTGCGTGTGCTGAGATTACACACTTGCCTGAGTGTATTAGTGTGTCTGAAGCACATCGCTGAAGAAGATCCTAAACAGAAATTTGTATTCATTTTTTTTACATTCCAGCTATAAAGAAATAAAGACACATACTTTCAAAGTTCCAGTAAAGCTTTGACTATTTGAATAGTTTCATCTTTATTGAATGTGTATGAAATAAGTTCAAAACAGCTTTTCACAAAGACACATGGGCAGCATGTGAGAAAATCCACTGAGTACAAATGCAAACTTACCTTTTTTGCTTAATTTAACTGATGTTCAAATATTTGTGCATATTAGGAATATGAATACTCCAAATATGCTCAAATATTAATACCACAATAATAACCAAGCTTTGTGTAGCTGCATTTTAATGCAGTTTTTAGATAATCTAATAAGTTTGGGAAGGATTTTGAAACAAGAGTGGTGTAAAAGAGAAGTTTTTTGCTTGTAAACCTTCAACTTTACTGAATATGTAAAGTTGAAGATGTGTGTGTTTCACCGAAAAGCAGTGTTGTGCTAGTTTCTCATGCAATTCTAAAACAGAGTCCTGATACTCTGTTCAGGATGCATCTTTAAACGTGTGAAATTTGTGACAAAATTAAAACTGATCCTCATTTTAAAAAGCTTCATTTAAAAGACAAAGTGAGATATCTGACTTCCCCAAATCTCTATAATAAATATCTAGAAACTGGAGCAATTCTTCTAGCTGTGGGTAAAAGAGACTATAGTTACAGTGGCTTTAGACTTTTATTTTTATAATGTTCTTTACTCCATTATGACCCCTCAATGAGGTATATGGCATATATAAAGTTACATGTAAGAAATCTGGCTCTGTAGTGTAGTGAGTGAGACATCTGACCTTTGGTCACTGATTTGAAGCCACAATGGACAATGTGAGAGAGTGAAAACACTGGCTCTCAACTGAAGGATAAGTCTTTAATGGATGGGTGCTCGTTGTTCTCCACTGATCGCAGGGTTTGGCGGTTTGATCCCTGGCTCCTCCTGTCTCCATGTCGAAGTGTCCTTGGCCAAGATACTGAATCCAGAGTTGCTTCATCTGCCAAATCAGTAACTGTAAAAATAAACTAGATGGACATTGGCACAAAGTTTATATTGTATTTTTGATTAATTAAGAAAATACACACAAGAGACTGATATTGTACAGTGTCAAAATCTGCAGTTGAAATGTTTAATTCACATTACAGAACAGTATATAAATGTGAATAAATACCACATATGATAGGAAGTCAAGCAAGGAAACCCCCCAGAAACAACATGTATAAATGATTGGTTTTCATCTGTATTATTTGAAGACATTCCTCTGCCCTCTGCCAAAATTGTTCCCAAAACCTCAGAGAGGTGTGTGTCCTGTCCGGCTGAAACCTTCTTCTTTTCAGTTCAGTTCAAGTAATTCCAGTTCAGATCAGTTCAGCTTGATTCAGTTTAATTCAGTTTGCTTCACCTGGAAATGACTCACATCACTGACAGCAAGCTCTGGTTTACTGCCGTGTGTGTGTGCGTGTGTGTGTGAAATGTCAGCATCTTCTCCATCTCCTGTACTCCTGCTGGTTTTGATGTTACACCATCAGCATCACCTACAGGGAGACAGAGACGCAGGGTTATAGTACGTGAAGAAGAGACGGGGGCAGACAACACTCAGGTGTGTGTACATGTAATACCTCTTTCTTACTGTCTCTCACTCTCTGGCGTAGTCAGACTGCTATGAAAACCACACACCTCCAGGATGTCTGCTTTTGAGGAATAAAGGGGAAAATTGAGGTGTTTCGTTAAATGTTTCTGTAAAACAAACATGCATTTTTAAAAACACGAAATGTTTTTTTTTAGCTCGTGGTCATATTTTGCTTACAGGAAACTAATGAGCACTTAATTCAGCCAATGACAGAACAAAAATACAGTGGTGGTGGAGGTGCAGCAGAGGGATGAGGCACCCACACACTCACTGACACACACATACAAAATTCAATCATGTCTCTGCTGCTGCCTGGGGGAAACACACTGTGGAAACCTCACTATACTGGAAAATCACCTTTTCCATGTTATTTTACACAGCAGCACCCACACTACACACACTACACACTACACACACACACACACACACACACACACACACACACACAGTCTGGCTGCATTTACACAAGGAACCAAAAGATCAGATTTTTTTTTTTAACCCTTTATGGTGCAGATCTCACGCCGTCATGCTCATCTGAAGCAGAGGAGTCAGTGACGAATGTGATTTTTATACAACCGTGAAAAAAATTACATCTGTGCCTCAAAGAGCTTAATGTGATCTTGTGACAATGGAGGGCTTGGTTTGTGTCATCATGTTACCTGATCTGACTGCCAACAGTGGCCTACATAAAAATATAACTGGCTCAAAGTGCAGGATTTAATACCCACTTCTGAATGATTGTTTGGCAGTTACCTCTGTGTAACTCTCTGTGTTATAATGAGAGTTACATCACGTTGAGTGATACACAAGTGATATTTTATTGTTAATTTATACATCATTTATGTATTATTGATCTTCCCATAAAACTGTTGCCAGGACATTTCATCATTACTGCACAAACTAAATCACAATATAAATAGATGAAGGTAACTGTGGAAAGGGATGTTAACTCAAAAGTATGTTATGGGTAATGGAAGCAGCATACACCTACAAGCTAATAGCTCATATACAGAGAACAAAGTCTATCAGTCGCTCAGGTGACAAACACAAAGTTCATTGAATGGGTTGATAAATGGTTCAATCAAAAAGGAAAACATACTGAACAAGTGAGTAAACAGAGACAACCCAATCAACGTCCATATAACCACTGAACTGTTTTATCAACTACGTTGTGGTGACAGTGTAATCACTGGCTGGATTAAGTTCAGAGATGACGTTATTCTTTAAATGAGTTATGCTTTTTCATCTATTGATGGTTGGAAAGCCGTTAGATGGTGGTTGAGGTGGATGGAGGGTGTACAAAGCAAGTTACACCAGAGACTGAGGTTCACATTCGGAATCTCATCTGTGGTTAGGTTTGGGCAATAATTAATTTTGGTTAAGGCTTGGGAAAGATCATGGTTTTGGTTACATGAAAATAAACATGACACTGTATTAATACAGACCACGCTTCCTCCTTAAACCTAAACAAGTGCTATGAGAGCCTAAACATAAACATGAAAAAGTTTAATAATGGATGACGCACTGGACAACAGGTCACAATCCTCAAAATCTTGCAATAAGACAAAATCTTACACATGATTGTAAAACAGACATGAACATGTTGTTAATACATGCTGCTATGAAGAAAATGCAAAATTTAAATAAGATAGTGGACAGAAAAATGTAAACTTTAAACTCCGCAAAAAGAAAGAGGATGACGAGGTAAAATAGTTACAGAGTAATCAACAGGCTGTTGAGGCCCTTTTACAGTGTGGAGTGAGGGGCTAACAGGTACTGCTAAGTGTCAGGCACCTTTGTAGCAGTGCTGCCAAGTCATTTTTCATGTTTGTGTTATTTGTCTGCAGCATATATATGTATATACATCTCAGTAGATGTAGTCAACTGGTCGATCTACCAAAAAACCAGCATGTTATTAGGACAAAGAGAGTTCACTGTTGGACTGTAGAGATGTGAACCATCAGTCAGTGGAGATCTGTGGTGTTCTGCTAATGTTACAATTATTTCAGAGGCCTGTGGTGTAATTCAAAGTGTCAGAGAGGAGAGAAATAACGTGTTGAGCATCTCGTCAAAATCGCTCCGGCTTAAACGGCCTCTCTCCAGAGTGTGTTTAGGAAATTAAAGGCCAGGGATTTTTTTTTCATAATTGTCTATTTTATCATTTTATTACAGCTAGCTTTCCTCTGATGGGCTCCCTTTATGATTTATCAAATACAATTACTGCGTGACTTATTTCAGGAGCCTCTCCATGGCTGAGGACCATTAATGTGTGTGTGTGTGTGTGTTTCAGTCTTGGTGTATTTAAATAGCATTAAGTAATTGGAAAAACAGGAAAAGAGGCCAGAAAAGCTAAATTGTCTTTGTGGATTTATACTCCCCCAAACCCCACCCCCCCATTTTTTTTCTCTCTCCCTGATTTTCTCTGTTGCCTCTCAGTGAATATTCCAGAAGCTTAAATTTTAAATGTAAAATAAGAGAAAATTGTGTGTTAATTGACACAGAGAAAGTAGTTTAGAGTAGTTTTATTTTTCTGCTGCAAAGATATTTCTCAGGAAAGCGGAAGGAGAGGATTGAGAACAACAGAGAAAAGGAAAGAAACAGACAGAGAGAGAGAGACAAAGAGGTTAAATCCATACCTTCCCCACACCCTGTTAATGAAGTGTAGGTGGCGTCCCGGTCAGTGCCGCTAATTGAACAGTGGAGATTACAGCAGCCGCCGGTCCTCTGTGAAAAGAGGGCCATGTTCATTAGTCGTCGCCATATAATATTCATTCTCAGAAATGTGTAGATAGTAATCTATGCAAAGAGCTGTGGGGATGATTTTAAAGCTCTCCACATGTACTGTGGTAGCAATAACTCAAACAACCATCATCAGAAGTATTGCAGCTGTTGGCCTGCTTATGTTCATTGTATCTTAACTTCCCTGCTTGAAGATAATAAATTGAGCTTGGTGTGTGTAATTTATTTTATTCTCAATGTTATAAATGCCTTAACCACCTCTTTTAAAACAACACACAGCCCTCATTAATGTTTGAGAATTCATGTGTGAAAGGGATCTTAGATCAAATTCATATAACACCTTGATCTGTCACAGGGTACCAGTCATACACCTTTAAAAAGAATATGCCATTTATGAAGAGACCCATTATTTGTGCTGAGAAGACATCTAAATATTATTATATGAGTTATTTAGTGAATATTTGTATGTACACTTACTGCAGAAACAAATGTAATGGTGCTTATATACAAGTTCATTGCGTGTCACAGATGAGTGTATGAGATGAGTTTAATAAAGTCTTCACTCTGACAGGGTGTGTGATATTAATTTTGAGGCATGTCATGACACGAATGAATTGTAGCTCTGTGTTACATATAATAGTACAGAATATGCAGAGATGTCATCAACTCCTGTCATTGAAAATGCAGCAAATCCGTAAACAAGTACTGGCACTTCTACTCATTAAAAAAAGAGGAGGAGGAAGCTGTGAAGATGTTGAGGCCACGAAAAAGTGCATAGAAAAATCACACAGTGTAAAGGAGCCTTAAAAGTTTGTTGTGTTTATCCACAGAGCAGAACTCTTACAATAATGTTCAACATGTTAACGTCCCCTGCAACCCTTAACGGATAAGCGGTATAGATAATGAATGAATAAATGAATGAATGTTAATGTCTCGCCAGACTTTTCTACTAAATTCTTGTCACCACAAGAATTTAATAGAAAAGTCCATTGTGTCTTTTATTCCACAATCACTCCTCTGTGGTGTATAAAGACTGCTATCGTCACTGCACACTGAGTCAGTGATGAGTCAGTATGTATAGAAACGCATGAAGCACATTGGGTCAAAACTTAAATTAATAAACTGCTACAGTGTGAATCCTAAGGTATGTTTCTATCTAAATACAGTGTAGACTTTAAGAGAGTGAGTATGCAAAACAAGATTACATAATTTAAGGAGCACCAACAACTGGTAAATGTTGGTGTTTCATTGCTGCCTCTGGCATTTCATGTTATGTACCTTCACGCCATGTGATGCTTGTGTCTGTGGTCCTATATTTTTTTTTTTATATCTGAGGGGGGGTTTGTGGTGAAGTGCAGGCATGTAATAATAGCTGGGAGCAACATGCTGAATCCTTCCCTGCACTGTCAGACATGAGAAGAAGTCGCAGCAGGTGCCTCAGCGTCTTTTCTCTGAATAAATAGCCTGCATCTGTTCATCAATTTTTCAGCTCAACTCGGGACATTTTAAAAAATGTTTATCTTTTTTTAATGTCTGGGGTTTTCAAATTCAAAATGTGCTTGAGAACAGGTGGATTAGACCCTGGATAGGACAGAAAACAAGCAGGCGTGATGCTGATCTATTCATCGGGTTTCCTGACGCTGCAGTCACTGCAAATAGAAGTTCAGTAGAAACCCAGCATGTCTTTATCAGGACAAAAACAAAACTCTTCTCTGCTTCTGTCACTTTTCTAACCCCAGCGAACCCCCCTCCACTCCCCTCTTTCCCTCCCCCCTTCGGTTGCCTGTCCAGCTCAGTGGGACCCACTCTCTCTCTCTCTCCCCCAGTCTCTCACTGTCTCTCTACCTCTCTCACCCCCTCCCTCAGGGCAGAAGTAAACCACGCCTTGAGGCCCTGCTCCTATTGTGTGTCCTCTGCTACTTCTGTTTGGGGCCTTTGTGTGCCGCTAATCAGCCGTGGGGCCATGCTCAGCCCTGAGTGTGTGTCTGCGTGTGTGTGAGTGTGTGAGTGTGTGTGTCTGTGTCCCTTGCCCTCATTACGTAGCCACACTGGGAGGCCAGCATGGGAAGTTTCTGCTGCACTATACACCTCCCTCCATCCCTCCGTCCCCCTCCTTCTCTCTTTCCCTCCCTCTAGCTGTCCATCACTCCCTTCCTACCCACTCTCATCTCGCCATCTCAAGACTTAAAGCTACACTGGCCATGATTTTTAAATAAGACTGCACCTGTTTTAAACTAAATCAAAGAGTGGTGCTACAACAGAGAGCAGAGATTCTTTAGTCACAGATATTTGCTCAAATTATTATCTGTATTATTTTGGTGTTGGCATGGCTTGAACTGCTGTAATTTCCTCCCGTAAATTGATTCTAAATGTAATTCTAAAAGTTTAAAAAAGATGATTTAGCAAGAACCCTGTGTCGAGAAAGATGGACTCCTCCACCCCAACACACACAGAGGATTCTGGGTATAGAAATTCTCAAAAATGAAAAACTTTTTGTCTCTTCTGTCATTGAGCTTTTACATGCTTAGGATGAGTCAAATGATGATGAATAGTCTTCCATGTAAAACTGGTGGATGACAATTGCAATGTTGTTGGGTTGCCACTGCTGTACTTGTTTTAAGTGAGCTTGTGTGGCAGATTTAAGCTTATGTTTCACATATTTTCATTGCATGTTTTATGTATTTTATTATGTTTTTATGTTCAAATGTCAGTCTGTATTTCACCTGTATGTAAGACAAATTCCCTCTTGGGATCAATAAAGTTAAGTTGAAAATGTTTCCTGTGGTGACATTTACCAGGCTCAGTTTTAACAGAAAGCTGCAGGAAACATCACAGCACATGACACGTTTTTTTGGCTGGTGATCTTTAAAGAAATTCAGCAGTAATGAGAGCTTAGTACCACAATGGAAGGTGAAGAAAAAACTGAAACATTATCTCTTAAATAATCTAATCAATTTCACCGCTAGTTAAATACATGAATACACTGGAGTAACTGAAGTGTCTGTTGCTCTTTATTGCTCCCCTCTGTCACCCGCTGGGTGCCCCCTAACCCTCCTGTTCCCTCCCACTCCTCCTCCACTTCACCTCCTTCTCATCTGTCCATCCCTTCTTTTCACTCTCTCACCCTCCAGTCTCCCCTCCTCCTTCTCACATCCATGATGTATCACCTGTCCGTGTGTGTGTGTGTGTGTGTGTGTGTGTGTGCGTGTGTGTGTGTGTGTGTGTGTGTTGTCTGTCTTGGTGCCCGATGGGGTTTTAGCCACTGGAGCTCTTTGACTTGAGGACAAGCGTTGTCTGTTCATCGCTCATCTAAACACACTATCTCTCTCTCTCTCTCTCTCTCTCTCTTCAGTCAACAGCTACACTGCTATCTCAAATTTCAGTGTGGGACCGAGAACATCTCTCTCTCTTTCTCTCTCACTCCTTCCTCTCTTCCTTTAGAGCTCATTTCTTCCTTTACCGGAATTATCACAGTTTTCCCGTCCTGAGTTCCTCTCTCCTCTCCAACAATTTGGCTCCAGATCACCAGGTCTCCACCTTGAAAGAGCAAAGCAAATAGCAAATTATGTCCAATTCAGTTACTTAAGACCATCACTTCAAATCAATACACTAGTTAGTACAGTGCAAAGGGAGTGAAGTGCCTTTGAGAAAAACAATAAATCTTCAGTTTGTCCAAGTGGAGAAGTAGAGACCATCAGCAACCTTAAGTAAGAAGTCAGAGAACGTAGATCAACTGATGCTTCCTAATCATCCCAAATGCTTCACACACTATGAAGCCAACAGAACTATATCATCTGCATAAAAGCAGAGCTGCAACAGAATCAGCAACATGTAATAGCCTTGGTAGCCCTCAACACCCACCAAGTACGTACTTGACTTATTTCCTATGAAACGAAAGTGGCTAAGAGCTGCAGTACTGTCACCCTGTTCTCATATGCTTTCTTAGAGGCCCCAAAGCAAATGTAGACAACTAGGAAATTTTCACCAAAGGGAAGGGAATGAAGAACCTACGGAACTCAGGAGTTTTACCTGTGTCTCAACCAGAGGAACTGAGAACTAAATTTAATTCCTCTATCAAACTTCTAGGCTGCTCAGGGGGTAATACTTCACTCAACATTGTTCACTGATCAAACACAGACTTCACGGCTACTCTAGCTTGTGTCACTTCATTCACAATGGAGAAAATTGTTTGTTAAACGTTGAATTTGCCTGTTTTCCAAATACAGTTTAAACATAAAGTTCCCCAAAACTTTCCTGGTTTTGTTCCTGAGTGTGTCCACCAAATACAAAAGACCTGGTCCACTTCTCTGTGACTAGGGTTGAATGTGTAATGCTCATGCTGAGTGTTAGTTTTTACATCTAGTCAGAGCCTCATTTCAAGCACCCTTGCATAAGCTTTCCCAAGAAGGCAAAACAGTGTTATTACTAAAAACTGTAGCAATAACTGGGGCTAAACTTAAGCTCCTTGAAGCAAAAATAAGTTTAAGTCAAATGCTTTAAAGTACAAAATGGCTTAAATGTGGATATCTGCACTGGAAATCCAACACAGAGCCAAGAGAAAGTGGTATCCCAAGATAATGACTACCTGCCCCCTAAACAGTGACTATAAAGGATTTCCACTCACTAAAGCTGACAAAGCCACTATGACCTTAAAATATCAATTAAATCTCTTGAGTTTGGTGCAGGGGGAAATATGGGAACTGTGTGTGTGAGTAAGAGAGAGAGAGAAAGAGAGGGAAATAGATGATAATTAGTGGTGACTCAAGGCTTCCCTGACCATAATCCCCTGAACAATCTACACTCATACAGGTGTTCACTAAATCCAATTACCAACAGAGAAGAAGAGAGGAGAGTGCTAAATTATTATTATAAGTATCAAATAACAGTTCAACCTCTTCCTTTTCCTTTTTTAGTTGGTAAATAATTCAATTGTCTGTTGCAGCCTGAGAGTGTTGTGAATATGGCATTTTTCATTAGCACAGGAAAATAGAGCAAAAGAAAATATTAGCAGGGCATCTACACTTCAATCAGACTTGGAATTTCTAGTGTTTTTCACATTAACAAGCACTTCACAGATGTTTTGTAGAATACGGTCAATAGCCTGAACAAAATGTAGATTACATGTAAGAATAAATGATAATCTGTTGGTCCTAGAGCTCTTGTACAACATCTGTGTTTACAGAACACAACAAAAACAAGACATTATATTTCAAAAGCTGCCTATTTATGCCAGGAGAGCTTGTGTTCTTATAAATGGTACTTGAGCTTTGGTTCAGTGCATGGCTAATTACCTCTGTAAGACTGTCTCTGCTATGTCTTTTGTAGTCCTATGCGTATCAGTTTCAATATGTAAGTCCAGATATTGTGTACAGTAGATCCAGTATGTGTCACTGTGGTATTGTGCAGACCTCATCCTCTGATCCCCTGTATGGTTAGCAGACCACAGAGCTCTGAAGGGGCTTTTGCAGCTTATTCAAAGCAGTGCACTATTCTATGTGAGCTTCTGTTAGTTAGTTTAGCTTATAGTGGTTTGTAAGTGAAAATCCAGTCTGAAACTAGACAGAGTAGAATCAAAGGCCATCACTCCATGTTCATAACCTAGATGATATATGGTCTTATACTCTGGTTCTGGTGCTAAATATGACAAGCCAGACTGGCATGAAATGTTTGCCATTTTAGTATAGTTATTCACAATCCCCAGGAGGATGAGTCTTCATGATTTTGACCATTTACTATCTGATCTTTCCTCCAGCGGCACCATCACACCAAACTTTTATCTTTGTTCCAGCCATGGTTTATTGAGAGCATTCATGCTCCCCAGAGGATAGACTCCTCCAATTTCCAGCTCTCCTTTTGTGCCATCCTCAAATATCCAAAATATCTTGCACCTTGTACACAAGATATCTCATATTCTAATTGATAGGTTGTCATGAAATTTTTTTCTCTTTGGTGCCAAAGAGGACAAACTCTGTGGATTTTAATCATGCTGTTGCCTTTTCTATAGTGCCACAGACACCACCAATAAGGCCAACATTTTGGTGTCAGACCATGAGTGGGGCTCTTAAAGGCTTTTAGCCATGCTGAGTTCTAAACATTTAAAGTTGTATTAAAATGTTTGACATGTTCATTTTGAGGTAACATCAGATGTTGCATTTAAAACTAAAATAAGAGTCGTGTTCCCTACTTGGAATTCAGACTCTGAGAGTGGTTCTAGCACATTTTGGTTGTGACCTGCAGCCAGTATATATTTTATGACATCCTCTGAAATGCAGTGTACAATTTTCATGCAGCTGCCAAGTTGTTCAAACTTATACTTTGATAATTTAAAAAATTGCTGGAAAGTTGCTGCAAAGTGACATCATAGCAACCACTGTAAAACCTTCTGCAATGACTAATCCATGTTGTCAAATCATGTTTGATTTCAGTGTTTTATACTTGTTGGATCAAAGAGTGGTGTCATAAAAATGATTCTGCCTTCTTGTATTTCATAATTCCAGTGTATTACACACTGTTAAAAGTTAAGAGACGTTTGGGGAAGATGGAGGAGCAGAGGAAAGGTGAAGGAGACACACTGAAGTGAGTAGAAAGAGGAAAGAAGAAGAGGACTTGAGACTCTTGCTTCATTCCATCCAAACTTGTAATGGAGGTTTGATTAGCAAACATGTAAATATTACTTCTGACTGGAGACAGGGGAGGGAGGAGGAGGAGGGGTGAAAAGAGGCGAGGGATGGAGGGAGAGGTATAGCAGGAAGGAGGAGGAGTGTATATAGGCTGCCCTCTCAGCAGGTCTCCTCATCTCCCCTCCTCCCTCACCTCCTCCCTTTGATATCCCTCCTTCAGAGACAGGTTTGGTCCCATTCTAAAATCTAACATCACCTCCTCTGCCTATACACTTTACACACACACACACACACCACAGCCTAACGCCATCTCCTCATCACTACCTCCCCCCCTATAGCTGCACCATGCTGTGTATGTGGAGGGTGTGGGTGGGGTAGGATGGGGTTGGAGGTCAAAAGCAGGAAGAGTTTTAGGTTTTTTGTTTGGCCGCCCCCGTTAACAAGCTGCTTGTCTGTATGCAGGAAGTTGTTTGTGCACAGACACAATGCAAGTTTATTTGAATCCAGCAGGGAAAAGTCGGTTGTGTTATCTCTCGGCTGGTTTTAGGGTTAAAGGCTAAGGAAAATGTTGAGGTAGCATCCATCAGTGTGTTGCTTTTACAAACAGGAGAGAGCAGAAAAGTCATCGGAAAAGAAAAGGAACATGTACCTCAGTCAAAAGAAATGTACATAACTTCCACCTTGTATTTATGTAAAAATCTACTTTTTAACATCACCATAGATGAAAAACCAAATCAAAACCAGTAATTGTCACAACTTTCAGAACTGTACTACACTAAAAGTTTCCTTCTCTAGAAAAACTATTTGAATCTCAGTGGCTAGACTTTTATTTAGAGGAATATTACATTTGTGACCATTCTCCTTTTGTGCAAACCATTTTTCAACATGAAAGACTTTAAATTATGGAGGCAAGATACAATCAAAATTTAGTTTTTTTGCATTAAGTACGACTTCCAAGACAAAAGAAACAAGATACAACACTGTCAATAGTCATTTAACCATATATACAGTGCTAATAACCCACTGAATTTGAAGGACTCTTTTTATTGTTAGGTAAGAAAAAAACATATTTTCAAAGCTTATTTAGTGTATGAACAATACAATTAAACATGGAGTTTCTCTCCATCCGTCTGTGCCTCCCACCATGCCAGATCAGCATTTCTCTTTCCCCCTCTGCCTCGCTGTGCTGTCGGCTCAGGGTGTGAGCAGAACAACGTTAATGTGTGGAGACACCTGACAAGCCCGCTGGCCTTTAGGGCACAGCCTAATCACTCTGGACCCAAACCCATTGGGAATTAAACCTGCAAAACCAAACAGTCACTGTGGGAGCTGGCTGGCATCTGCTGGAACCACTCGAGCGGCTGCTGAGGCAAAGGACGTTACGGACGGCATGTCAGTAAAAATGAGCTTTTTAAAGTGAGAAAAATCCAAGCCCCAGATGGATTTATACACAAACCTGTAGTCCTTTCAATTCCCCAGGAGACTTTATCATGTGCATACCCTATTTATATGTATGCTGGCTGCACTGCAGTTGCAAGACTAATTGTTTGGAGGTTTCACTGAAGTAAAATGCATCATGAGGAGATTCTATTTCTTTTACTGTAGCTGTCTCTATTGGTCATTGATTTTTAACTGTGTCAGTAAATTTGACAGCATTAGGATCTAAGGGTTGAATCCAGCACACATGCACCAACATAGTCACATGCCATTGTATTAAAAAATGTCCAGAAAATTATAATTCTGCATGACCAGGCAGAGTCTGATAAATTCTGGCATTTGACAACATAAAGGAGGTTTGACAGAGAGAGGCCAAGAGTCAGTCTGAAAATGTCGCTGTAATGTGTTTGAACTAAGATTAAAGCACTTTTCCACCATTCAGAGTACAGTAGTGCGTTAACTTTAAAATTAATAGGGATTTTCCAATGTTTAAAGTACAGTAGCTTGTTAACTCCGGTATCTGTTAAGCCACGCAGGGCCCCTCTCTCCTCTCTCCCTCTCTCTCTCCAGATGCCCTCATTAATTTTAGATTGGCTCTAAATGAGTCTCCTTCATCGTGGCTGTGGTTTTCTAAATTAGATTCATTTATATTTAAATTGTGAAACAGGCGTGGTTAATGAGAGAATCGTTATTTTTGGGGTTATTTCAGATGGGCTGATAGTTGGGCAGCTCGGTGCTGTGTGAACTGAAGCCACCAGAGGAGGCACACATGATGTGAAGTGCACAGTATTTGGGCTTTTCTTAAATCACCTATTGACAGGATTTCAAAATAAAGGCATTCTGAGTGGAAATATTAATAATCAGTGAGACCACCTTAGTAGCACAAATACTGCTTTGAAAAGTTTAAATGAACAAAAAGGGAGAACAAATAAAGGACTGATGACTTTCTAAAAAATAAAACCTTTTGAATAAGGATATCTGAAATCTCTTCTGTGTGAAGCAAACAAATAAAATTGGGAATAGGGAATAATTTAATGTTCTGTAAGTTTGTTTCTTGAGAAATCAAATGCAAAACTGCTTAGAAAATATTTTTGTTTGTATTTTCTGTATCATTTATTAGAAGAGAGAATACATAAAGTGGACTGTCATACTCATACCACATATCCTTGTTTGTTTCTTTTGTTAACACCTAATTTAACACTCTTAAAACTAACGTGTCACTTTCAACACATCTGTGTAGTTTTCGGCACCACATGTGCCAAAAAACAAATTACGAGACACACATGTTGACTTAACAGGTGCCTCCATCGACACATGATGCCCCGACAAAGCAGCAGGACGCCTCTTGACCTAAACTGCTAAAATCGGAGTGTTGAAAATGTCACATCTGAGGAAACAGAACGTGAGGTGGAACAACAGAGCTTCCCAATGAACCAATACATCCCTCTCATAAAAAAAAAAAAAACACAAATCACACAGCGCTTTACAGCTGTACGTCTCCTTACACGGCGTCTTACAGCTCTCAGCGTCCTATAGCAACCCCCAGCTTCTCCCCTCCAGAATTTTGACTGTTAGGAATCTAAGTGCCAGGCGTTTAAAACCTGAAGAATGCTATTGTTCTGGTGACAGCTGCACTAGCACTGGCCTGGCTACTGCTGCCACTGTGTGTGTGTGTGTGTATGGAAGAGGGGGGAAGAGGAGAGGGGAGGTGGAGGAAGGAGGGCGGGAGAAGTCAAAGGTGTGAAAAAGGCAACTTTACGGATTTCCAGTGCTCTGCGCTCTCATGACAAAGCAGCACATATCTGACAGCAAGCTGACACATTCCTCAGGCCTAGGCAGTTGCAAAGCTCTCTCCACCTACCACCCTCTCTCCTCTTCTATAGCCTTCCAGCATCATATGTCCTCACATGTCTATCGCTCTCTTTTTGTGATCAGATAAATGTACACAACACACATGCTAGGCATTACAAAACACACTGAGGTATGTATGCAGAGATGAAGGCGACGATTAAATCCACTGAAAGTTCAGTTGGTGTAGGTATGTTCATTGTAAATGTACTGTAGCTGAGGACAGGACTCAGTAAAATATATATTCAATTCACTGAAAATGAACAAAATAAAACATGTTAATATCAGCAACTGACCATTTTATTTTCTAATGTCATTTACATAACACATAACCTTCAGCTAATTAAAAATCCCACTTAAAAAAAACTAAACAAAACAAAGCAGGACCTTTCTTACCTGTTATCAAATGTGAACTTCATATACTTCCTAGGTAAGCTTCTAACAAAGGGCCTTTGGGTTAAATCAAATGTTGGCAAAGCTGCTTTCATTTCCCCTCTGGTGAAATAACTTGCAAGATTGCATTAAAAATACTCAACATTAAGATTTAAAATGAAAACAACATCTTGTCTCCTGCACATTAGCTTTGTTGTGTTTGCAATCTAAACTCTATTTGATTGAGCATCTTGGGCTTTTATTCTCTCTTGCACAATATTCCATGTGATTTTTAAAAATATTTTGTTCTTTGACTGGAGCCACAGTTTCAATGCATTTCGATCAACCACTGCACCACTGGTCCTGTACATGCAACGACTCCATCCTCTGTTGTCTGACTCCCAGCTCTTTTTTTTACCATATAAATCAGTTTCCTATATGATACATGCACCGGGAGAGGAAGCAGAAGCAACAGTAGTGAGGTGGCAGAGCCCCTCTCTCTCTCTCCCCCTCTCTCTCTTTCTTTCTAGTAATTACCATCCAGCTGCTTGGAGGAACAATGCTTGGCTCTCTTCCAGACGGCTGACTTCATACACTCTGTGCCACGCTCAATTTGGAGCGCAGCGGAAGCTGGGCATGACTGGCACCCTCCAGGGCATTGCTGTGTCTCTCTATGGGACTCACTGTGTGTGTGTGTGAGTGTGTGTGAGTGTGAGTGTGTATTCCCCAAACCTACCGGTCCCCATTTGCCATCCGGTTCATGCAGTGTCCTGGTCTCTTGGTTGCATCTTCACTCTTCTGTTACGTCACTGAGAAAATAAGACAAAAAAAATAAAAAATTAACTTCAGTGACATTTTTAAACAAGGCAGTTTTTTTACAGTGATCTGTGGCTGATTCTAGCAGAGTGTTGTAGGTTTTTACAAGGGAAACCCTAATCCTACACAAAATATTGCCTTAAAATTTTCTGATTTGTTTGCAGTATTTAGATGAAGATCTGGGTAGAAGCAGCAGTGATGGCCAAACAGCACAGAAAGACTGGCACCTATAGAAGCTCAGCCTTCTTTGATGAGTGATTGGCATTTTACTGAAACAAAAATAACCACAACGTTATTCATTCAGTGTATTTTTAGTAGAACTGGAGTGGTTGAATTTATAGGAAGCGAATTAATAAGACACTCGGCCTTGGTGAAAAGCTGCTGAGACTTAAAGGTCATAGTTCACAGTGAATCCTTGTTCACCCACAACAGTTCCCAATGCTGCCAGATGCAGAGTTTTGTTACCAGGCAACAAGTGGCTACAGTTCAGGCTAGTAACTATGTTTTCTTCCCTTCTGATGCACTGTAATAAAATTTAGTTGCAGAAAGTTAAAGCCGACTCTGTGGTGTTGTGTTTAACTGATGTGAGGTTTGGCTAAAACTAATGTAGCAGCAAAACTACTAGCAGCCATCTGAATATGAAGAGCTCCCTCATTATAGGGGTCAAAGGAAGCTATTGTTGCCCCCCTTCAACACACACACACACACACACACACACACCCAGAGGATCTGGAAGAGGGATGAGGGTGTTCAGATAAAATCCATCCCCCTAAACACGCATAGTGGATGTATGCATCTAAACCTCCCAGTAGTTGTTGTGAACTACTGAGCACCAGTACATACATCTACATACATACAAAAGCATGCATACAAACAAACACACATAGTTCCCCCCCTCATTCCAAACTTGGCTGAATAGGGCGCAGTACGACCCAGCTCTTCCCTTCCCCAGCACAATGAGGACCTGTTTGGGTACAGGTATGCCCAGTTACCCCGATCTCACTGCCCAAAAAAAGCAACACAAACAAACACACACACACACACACACACTACCAGCCCTCGTCATGGCTCTTACTGTTTTGGACAGAAGGGCATTTAAAGAGCAGAGAAAAACAGCAACAGTTGCTAATTGTTGTGTAACAGTTCGACAAGGAGATAGCTGCATTAAACTTGCCTTCTTTCAGATGGTCACACCATCCAGCTGATGTGGTGTGATCCAACTCTAATTTATGACAAGACACTGATTTAATCTACAACAGAACAATACACAATACACATTAGAACCAAGGCTTCCATTTTCTCCAGAGTTTTTATTGTAGGTCATCTACTATAATTTGTCCCGTATTATTCTTCTCTTGAGAAACTAACTCTACCATCTGAACATTTACAGATGAACTAATCCTGAGTTTGGATGAAAAGTAAACAGATTCTACTGATTTTTGTTCAAAAACACTACATGAACACTACTATGTTTTTGGTGGTGTGACTGTCACAACAAAAGTGATATGCAGTTAGGAACTTTTCCAACCAGGACTTGCAGCCTCTTCCTTCTCTATCATTTAACTATACTAACAATTCTTAATTATTTGTTCTATTGCAAAGATCATTTCATAGCAATCAGGACTTTGGCTTGATAAATACCTGATGTTAAAACTGGATCCATGTTTATTGCTCAACCAACTCACCAAACAGAATCTTGATATTGACTGCAAAAGCTTTGATTACATTATATGATGGTATTTTTGCATGTTAACAGTCAATGGCCATAGCATGCACACATATTGAATATGTTTTGGGCATTAAAAGTGTATGGTTAAGTTTAGGGAAAGAGCTATTTATTGTTTAGAAAAAGCACATTATTATTTTGATTTTAGACAGGAAAGGACACAAATTACACCTGGCACTGGATGTGAATTGAGTGATGGAGGGAGCCTTAGCTTGTTTTATTATACACAGCTACTGGCTACCATATTTTTAAAAAGGCATATGTACAAAAACAAATGGATATATTAGTAGTAGTGGCAGTCAGTGAGGGTTAAGAGTTGCATCCCCTTGTACAGCAAAGTAATATTACTTGACTGGAACATGTAAGGGTACACTTACACACCTACCTCAACCTGACGTGATGAAAGTAAAGAGAGTGATAATGAAAACCTATAGAAAACCAGTGTTACAGGTGTTGCCAATATGTTGTTGTTGTTTTCAGCATCTGAGTTTTCTGTCATCAGTTTGAGCTGACCTCCTGACCTCCTAAAGATAACAACGGCCTATGATATGTAATCTAAACACATTATCATATCTACAGTAAATTAATGTCTGCCTCGGTACAGTCACTGTATATTCATATGAACTCCACCACGAATACAATAACAGTAATGTCATCCCCCATTTGCAAGGCATGCAGCTGAGGCTGGTGCAGTGTGGCAGAGGGCCAGGCCAAAGCAAACAGAGGTGTGTTTCTGATTTGACTGCTCACTCGCTGCTGTTACAGAGTTAATACAGTGACATAGCACAGTGTCCAACAAAACGGTTGTTGGTTTGTAGGAACCAAATGAGAGTCTTGATGACTTATTCCAAAGTTTGTGTCTGTTTTGCTTTTCTAAAAAAAGTGGTGAATGCTTGGTTTTGAAATATTAAATGGTTTTACTTTCCTTAACAGTACATCGCTTTACAGTTGGTTTAAGTTTTTAAAAGTTAAGTTTCAAACTATGTTTTACAGTCGGGTTTACTTCAGTGTAATTCACAGTTGTTTTTGGGCACATGTATACATGTACAGTAGAAGTGCATATGTGTTAATTTCTGTGTGTGTGTGTGAGAGAGGCTTGTGTTTTGAAGTGGATGTGTGTGTGTGTGAGGGAGCTGAGCAGCAGGCCCCCACAGTGTCCAGGGGATTGCTGGGTAGTTGGGAGGTTTAGTTCTGGCTTTGTTGTCTCTGTGTGCTGACATCACTGGCTGATGGCACCGTCCCCGTTCTGCACAGCCTTTCTATACAAAACACCAACACTGCACGCACAACCTAACACACACACATACACACACACTCAGTACAAGTTAACAACTTGGCCAAAAAAAGTGCTTTCTCTTTTAACGTACAGACATCCATTTGAACACACAAGTGTGATCCTGTTTGGTCTCACCAAACTTCATTTGATGGGCGCACATTTCAAATACACATTGGCATTGTCTTCACCTGTTGATAAGTTTATATTGATTACGCCTTCTCCTTATCAACATCAACAACTAGAAAACTCAATCAATCACTCTATATATCTATATGTTCATATATACAGACCCGTTGATAAAAGGAAGGAGGAGAAAAATAACATACAGGGCAGTTTAATGCTCTTTGACATTTGAGGCATTGTCAGTGCTTCTCCGCACTCATTTATCAGGTTTCTCCTTTCAGAAATCTGTGTGCTTATACACATTTGTTTTAATTTGACCTTATTAGATGTAGTGTAACTGATACTTTAAAGTACATTTATTACATCAAATTCCCCATAGTCATCTACGTATGTCACCAACAACTCATGTAGTATTAAATCATATTATATTTACTTTTTTTTTGTACATAAAGTGTTCCTTTCACTCTTCAGAGCTGCAGTATTTCCATACGTGTTGTCCCACACACATACGTCTATTTGCTAATAAGCTCAGTTATCTGACTCTGTCTTTACACAGCCTGGTTAAACATTAACTAAGAGAGCCTTTCTCTTCCCTCCAGTGCTGTCTTTGGTATGTATGGAGTTCAGAGAAGGGCGGGAGGAGTCGGGTGATCGGGTTGTCGACACTTCCTGGGTAGTGATTTTTCTCTCATCACTGAATTGTTTATTGAGAAGCAAGGACTTAGTCAACCTTTTTCACTGAAGAACGAATGCACTTTCAGTCAACCAGCAACAGTGCTTATAAAGAAAAAGTTTTCAGAGGAGGTAAATGAGGACACTTAATAGCATGTCTCATGTTTTACTCACAGTATGAAGCAGCTGCAGGTTGTTACGTTAGACATAGTCTTTTCTTTGAAAGGACAAACACACCTCCTATAGTTGTTATTGCAAATATTATATGATGGATTGAGTTATGATATCTCAATGAGAACCTGTGTGGACACTGTCTTTCTATCTGGAATAAAGTTTAATGTCTTGCTCAGGGGCACTTTAGTAGGGCAGTTGCTTGCTGAAATAGTTTCAACCTGCATCCTCTGTCTGAATTGCAGTCTCTAAAACCACTCAGCCTCCCTGATGCCCTGGTATGGTTTTGTAGTTTGTAGGGCATACAGGGACTTAATATGGTGATACAGGCACATATCTGCGCATAGAAATCGCAGACACACACAAAAGACATGGGCAACACACATACTTTGGAAACACACACAGCCCCTGCTCCTAAGGACCTGGGAAGCTGATGGATGGGCCCAGCACTCAGAGCCACTCTGAGCCAATCAAAGCTGATGATGGCTCAGACATTTCCATCCATCCACGCGTCTCTCTCCCTCTCTCACTCTCACCTCCTGCCTTTACAAACATTTATAAAAATGTCTTCGGTGATCGCCATTATAATTTACGTACCACTCACACAAGGAGGAAAGGGAGGAAGCAGAGAGGCAGCAGATGTAGACGAAAGGGTGGAAAAATGGAGGGATGTGAACATTGAGCTCTGTGAGATTTGAACAAGCGATTGGTGGTAAAGTAGAAACTGTAATAAACTGAAAGCTGACTCATTTTTAATTAGATCTTAGGTACTTCATGAACAGATACTTATGGTGCATTTGTTGTGTTGTATATGACTGTCAAATGCAGGGCTCTGCATTATTGTATCTACACAAAAAATAAGTTACTCTTCTATTATTATCATTTTAAGTCAACAACTTTGACATACTCAAGTGGCTCCTGAATTTTTGCACCTAGAAAACATAAACAGACCAATCACTGTCTTTTAACACTCAACTGTCTGCTGCTTTTGGGGTTCAGTTGACACTTTGCTGTAATCCTCATAGGCTCAAAAAGGGCACAAGTTGGTTGAATGAATGATGGTAAACACAAGTGTCATTAATCAACTTGACTCAAATTACCTCAAGTAGCTGTTTAGTGTCTCCCAATAATTCCTCCTCTTATTTAAAAGAAAATTGTGTTGTAAAGTGTTTAAAGTCTGTTAGTAATGACCTAACAGTTTCAGGTGCTTTATTAACTTGGGTAAGAGAAAAAAATTTGATCATTATATATAATGTAAGTGTCAGATATGAACAAATGGTCCATGATGTTTTGTAAGAGTTTTTGAAGAGACGGGGTCTGTGTTTTTCAGTGCATTCGAGTCAAACTGAAGTTCAGTTCATTCAAAACTCAAAGGTAATTACGGTAACAAAACAGTTCATTAGTTGTCTCAGAGAAATAATCAAGCCAAAAACTATTTCTAAAATCTAATGTATAATTAGTTATTTTTAGAAACTGTCTTTGATATTTCATGTCATTTTAGGAAGGCTAGCGGCCCCGCAACTTATTACAATTTTCATTTTTGTAATGTATTATAAAGAAAAATACAGTGATTCAAGAATGGTCTACATATACATCATCCTGATTAAGATTTATCATCATTATTAGTTAACTGTAATTACAGTTATCATATAGTTGATGAGTGCTGTAATAAGGTGAAATTGTGAGAAATTACTTCTAACAGTACTCTGTTTTTACGCTCAATGCATCATCTACCACCTCAGGGAGTGACTTACCATTTCCCAGAATCTTCTAAACAACCTGCAGAATGAGCGAAAATTTAGTTATCAACTAAAAACAACAACAACAGTAATACAAAAAACATACAGAAGAGAAACTGCTAATGTTTCTGAGAGGTGAGAAGTAGCTATAGTAGTGAGCACACACACACACACACACACACACACACACACAATATACACAATTGCATCCATGCTCTACTGATACTCAACCCATTTTCCAACAGTTGAAAACTTTTTAATAAACTTTTAATGACCACTCCAGAACACACCCTATCCGCTGGTACTGCTTCTCAAATGCTACTCTCTCTCACACACACATACACACACACACACACACACACACACACACACACATAGAGAGGGTCCTGTCAGGAATAACAAGCAGGTGGCGGGCAGGGCAGCGTTTGGATTAGCTGGACAGGGTTGCCGGGGATTCACCGGTGGTTGGTGGACCACACTGAGACTCAACCACCAACTGACTGAAAACATTTACATCAGAAACCACCCAGGATAGAGACAGAGGGAATAGAGAGAGAAGGAAAAGAGAAAACTATGAGAGAGAGAGGAAGTTGAAAAAGAGAGTTTGTACTAAATGGAAACTCTGTTTCATGTTGAATAATGATTTCATTACCATAATTATCAGGCTTAAATAGCACTGATGCTGCCATACTAGCCTTTAAAACAAATAATTCATATTTGGCAGTGGTTGAAAGGGCAAAACTTAATTTATGATCAGTTTCCACAAAACCCTGAAAATGCTAAATCTTTCTAACATTGCTATTTTGTAATTTTCGAAGAGAGGTTCAGTAGCTTGTTGTTTCATAGACTTAAAAGCTCAGGTTTAGCCTGCCTGTAGTTGTGTTTTACAACATGTGGGACTGAGGGCTGCACCTCGTGTGATGTGTGGTGGCAGTGGAGGACTTCATGTGTTTGTAAGTGAGCGGAGCATGATTGTCTGGGTTGATGAGCTGAAACTACATTTCCCAAAAGCCGGGAGTGTTGTTCAAAGGTGTCCGTGTAGTCAGTCTACACACAGCCAGAGCTGTTTATGTGCCTGAGAGTGTTTGGCCCTGATCAAGGCAACGAGGTTTTTCACCAATTGACAACAACACAAAAGGTTTGGTGACATTGGGCCTTGGCTGGGCCAAATTAATGTTTTTGTTTTGGGGTGCTGGTCTTGCAGCTTCTGTGTCATTACTTCGAGCATAACTGTACTAACTTTGGATGGATTAGTGTCAGCTCACTGCAAAAGCAGTTTGATTCATTCTCAACAGGCATTTACTTGTGCACATATATTTTTACTTTATGTTACATTAATAATATAATACATTTTACTACAAAGCATCTATTTGATACTTCTCATAGTTTACTAAATTTTGATAAAACAAGTATGAAGTAGTTTAAATTAACTTTACTTTTGATGAGCTACAATGCTAAATTTTCTTTATATTCATGTAAAAGGTAATTAACATCACCAAATGAGTCATTGTGCAAAATGAGCACATTTTATCATAGTTAATTTATTAACACTACTGTAGTTTTTCGTAGTAGAGCTTTCAATACTTGTTGCCTTTTAGAAGATAAAATCTACTGAAAGTAAAGAAGCTGTAAGATTTGGCTTTAACTTGAAATATATTATTTAAAATTGTGGTATTGACTCATTTACTTTTGCTTTCCTTTTCTTTGGGAGCACAGTTTTCTTTCATGTTCCAAGATGGACTGGATACTTTTTTAAGCAGCATGAATATGAGCAAAAGCAGCAGTCACTGAGGTTTTAAGTTTGCTGATCATCATACTAGGGATGGAAATGAGCGCCAGAGTAACTGAACTACAAAAATCAATTACTAACAAAGAGTAAATCCGAGTCAGATATAAACCATAATCAGCAATTTCAATCCCAGAAATTGAAAAGTTCTAGTACCACAACCTATTTTAGATGCAGGGCTTTGCAGTGGCCTTTGCCTCAAAACATCTATTCCCCGCCTCATCCCTGTATAAGGGCCCAGGCCCATATGAAGTCCCTCAACACCTCTCTGCTTAGGCCCTGTGTTTGTGTGTGTGGTGTGTGTGTGTGGGTGGTGTGTGTATATATGTTTGTGGGTGCGAGGATGGGGTGGGGGACCCCACTCTGACCCGCCGGCATATCCTCAAACTTCGACTAGATGCTACAGCGGTGCCGACAGAGCTCTCCAAGCCTTATCCTGCCCACAGGCAGGGCGAGGAGGCGAGGAGGAGGAGGAGGAGGAGGAGGAGGCTGGGCTGAGAAAGTAAAGAAGAGAGAGGACGAAGGCGGTGTGGACAGAGACAGAGAGAGAGAGAGAGAGAGAGAGAGAGAGGAGAGAGAGAGAGAGACGGTGGAGAGAGGAGAGGTGGGGTGGGGGGGCAGAGGGAGGCAGCCAGGCAAGCGAGGTTGCTGCTATTTGCATCTCTGTGTTTTCATGGGTAGACAGTTTACTGGGAGATTGTCCAGTCTAGTGTTTAGCCTTATTAGTACACTGCTCCCAATACAGACTTCCTCACTTCATCCTTGGCCACACTGAGCTTTTATATTCATTTGTTTGTTTTGTAGATGATATGTATTTTCATTTTCTGTCTTCTTAAAGTGTATATTAAACTTTTATTCAATGCACATTGTGTCCTTCCTGCTGTTACCTTACAATAGAGTTGTAAAGTGGGTAAGTTATTTTGGGCCCTGAAGTAAAAGCCTGTTCAATTTCTCCTGGAACAATGTGTAAGTGACAGGCGGTTGGAGCACATCAAAACTTGGATGGGCATAAAACTGTCTAGTTGTATAATCACTAGTAAGATGAGCAGCTGTGTTAGGAAAATATCTGATAAGGTCTCACCTGTGCACATAAAACTTGAGGAGAGGGTCAGCTGTATTATACCCTAGAGCATTTCCGACAGGAAACTTCCAGTCACGAACTTTAAGTTCTATTGCATGCTTTGCTAATAGTGAACTGAAACTACAAAGTACGCTTGGTTTAACATCACACTGTTCCTAATTTGCTCCTGCTTGACAAGGATTCACAGTGCTACGTCCACTCAAGGTCTTTGGTTCCACCATGAACTCTACTTTTCCTTGAGACCAGGGTCATTTTTAGAGTAATTTGGAAATTTTATGCCACAATTTTGTTCCTAGTGTAATGACAATTTCTTTTGAATTTGCTACAGCTCTGTTAACTATTCTTCAAACATACATCAAATCTAGCCATTATTGTAGTATTAAGTGCTATCTTCCATACCAAACTGACTGATAAAACATTTTCCAAAGTAAAGTAAAATATTTATATAAACACAAACCCATACACTGTTATTATCTGGAAGACTCTGGATAATAACACGTCAGGATGAGGAACACTGCAATATCACTGAAGAAAGCTTGACATTGGATTTTGTAGGAGAAGTTTACTCAGATCAGATTAATAAGATTTGGTTTTGCCTTGAATGCACATTTCAATTTTGCCATTTATAGAAATGATGTTTTGTTAGATCATTATATCACAGTATTTAACCAGTATTTTTTAATATTAACCAAGCGTTTTCCGAACACACCTCTTCACGATTTAAAGTACTTAGTATATGACATTTTGCTAATTTAACAGCTTCCTTTAAGTGCCATAAACCTCCTCCTTGCTGCTAGATATCCTGTAGCCTGTTAGAAAACATGGCCAGAGGGTCGTCTAAGTAACAGAGATTCACACACAGCAAGAGTCTGTCAACAGACTAAAGTGAGTGCATATTAGATAGAGACAGTGACAGAAGAGACAGACAAAGTAAAAGAAACAAGGTCTCATCATTGTATGTATATGCAATTGTGAATGTTGACAGTGTTGAAGAAACGAATCAGTGAGATCTGATAGGCGACTTGGAATCAATAGTTTCCGTGTTTGTGTCCGAGGCTGCTTCACTCCACGGCCCAGACTGGTGATTGATCCATCTGCTTTAATCGATTGCTCAACAGCCTCACCTGGCTGGTTCCAAGGCCACCCTCCTCTATGTCCTGGGGCCAGGCCAAAACTCTCAACTGAGTCTGGGACAGTTGGGAGCAGTTGATGTTTTCAGCTGTCACGCCTGTCCCGGTACTGCCAGTGCTGTTGACTCACCACAAGTATGGGCACATAGTAGCATGTCCTGTCCTTTCTGCACTGACTTATTCAATCTTTCATGTCCCGTCCCTTCATCTCTGTCTATAGGCTTGATTTGTCCTCTCTTGCAGTGTCCTGTTCCATTATCTACTGCTTGGCTTGCCTGATGCTCCCTGTCTGTCCTGCCTTTCTCCATCATGTCAGCCTGTCCTTTCTTATCTTTCTTCTCATGTCCTGTCCTTCTCTGAAATGTCCCATCTCATCCTGCTTGTTTCCTCTCTCTCCTGCTCAGTCCAGTCCTTTGTAGTCCTGTCCTCGTCTGCCCTTTCTATCATAACCAGTCCTCCATGCTAATATCTTCGTCCTGCTTGGTCTGTTATATAATACTGTCTTATCCTGCTTGTTCTTTTAAGTCGGCATTTATCATCTGTCCTCCTCCTATACTGTCCTGTCATGTCTTGTCCTTTCCTTTCCCGTCAGACCAGTCCATGCTTGTTTTGTCCTGTCATCTTTGTCCAGCTGTCGCTCTCCTGTCTCCTGTAGTGTCTTATTCTGTTGTCAGTTATGTACTGTCATGTCCTATACTGTAGAGGTCATGTCACCCAACATCCAACTTGTCACTTCACCATGTCCTTTCCTGTTGATTCAAGTCCTTCTCTCTCCTCCTGTCCTGATCTGGCCAGAGCCTCCCATTCTGTGTTGTGCATTGACAATGTATATGCATCTCACACTTTGAACAGTATTAAAACTGTGGCACTTTTAAAATGAAGATATTGCGTAGAATCTTATAATATTCACCTCCATTAACAAGAAACTGAGACCCAACAGGCTGCGATGGTGAGCTAAAAACCTCTAAATCAAATTTCCCAATTTCCTTTTGAAATGCCTTCGACACCTCAGTTCAAATAATTCAAAAAGTTAGCATGTGCAGTTTAATATGTGGAGCTTCACAGTCATAACAGCATATTCTTGAAGACATTTTTCTTACAATTTTCTGTTGAATCGCTGAATAAAATCCTTTGTGTGAGAGGAATCATTGTTCAGCTCTTGTTCTTGCATATTTTAGCTACTATATTCTCCATTTATATACTGTACTAACCTTTCCTGTCTTATATTTTGATGTTTTTTAATGTCCTAATACATTTATCCGTTCCATCCTGTTCTGCCACATATTGTCACATTTCATCTGTTTTGTTTTATTCTATTCTTTTATAATACTTTTATATATATAAAATATATAATACAATATAATACAATAATATTTTGTATAATTTTGCGCTATTCTGAATTCTGATGTATTTTTTCTGCTGCGCTTTGCTGGGTCATATTCTCCACTGTTGTTCTACTGGTAGCCACCACAGACTCTGTGTAGGTTGTAAAATTGTTTTAGCCGAAGTTACTGCTTCTATTTTAATATATTTTAAAGAAAGGCTGCTAACAACCAGAATCTAGTTTGGTTGTTGCAATATGATATTTTAATTTTACAAGATAATTTACTAAAATTAGTGAACTGACTTCAGGGAATGCTTACAGAAATTGTGTGAAATAATAGTATTTAACCTTGTTGTTTGGTACACAAACATGAACCAAAGTACTCACTTAAATCAATTTTTTGGACTAACATTTTATTAGTACTGGGCTGTGTATCATGATGACTTAATCTGCGGTTGGCTTTGCTTTAAGTTATTGATTGTCCTGACAATCAAAACGACAATATTATAATGTCGTCCTGTGGGGTCACAGTGGGAGAGAGAGATGATGTTCACATTAAAGCAGCTGTGAACATCAACTGTCAGACTATGGGCCTCAAAACCTCCCCTCAGGGCTCGTGCTTTGTTTTAGGCGTCAGTTAGCAGTAAATCCCGGTGAAAGTGTGATCCTGGCTGTCATTTAATCAATGAACAAGGCAGCAGCTATACCTCCATCGTCTCCCTGGGGCTCATTGTAAGGCATAACATAACAAAAAAAAAAAAAAAACCTGTATGTGTGTGTCTCTTTTCATATTTTGTTGATCCATTTTTGATAAGCCTTTATTATTTACAACCAGGCTATTGAGAGCAAGCTCTGGTTTCTTTAGTCAGTATGGTCCAAAGTACATGAGTTGTATTTATTAACTGCTTATATATTAAAGTTAATTCATTATGTATTAAAAGCATAGCTATTTGAAAGTCAAAATGATTTACAGTTAATTGTTCATGATTTAAGAAACTTACGAGCAAAAGTAAGCGTGCTGTTTTAAATCATTATGAGTGAATATCGTGGACTGGAGTTATGGGTTGTGATGTTCATTTTTAACAGTTCTGACGTTTTACAAAATTAATGGTATGTTTTTTGCAAAATGAGAGATTAAATTGATGGTGAAAATAAAGAGCAGAAAAAGTTGCCTGTCGGTGAGAGTAAAACTTAAGCTTTAAGATAAACGAGCTTGAGTCTTGACAGTTTAACAGAGCAGTGCACAATCGTTTTAACTCCTTAGAAACCCAATATAAAGAATAAAATAGAATAACATGGTAGTAAACTTTCTTTACCTTTCTCTTAATGATATATAAAGAGCATTGGATTGTTTTAAAATCCCAAATGATTCAAAGCATGAGAGTATTCTGTACCCTGCATCGATTCTACAGCAGAACTAACAGAGCTGATGACAGGAAGGGTTTCAGGATGTTATAGCACTGCGAGGCTATTCCTCCCTCTTCCTCTTCTCCTCTCCTTTCCTTACTTTCCTCTCCTCTCCTAGCATTGAGACAGTAGTCTCATCCAGCCACTCTGCCTGCCCATATAGCCAGCAGGGAGGGACATCTTTCACTTGCGCGTGCATCAAGCCTGTGTGTCGCCATGCAACACACTGTGTGTGAGCAGAGGGAGGGGAGGCAGGTGGGGGGTGGGGGTGAAGGGGGGTGACAGGTCTGATCTCTCCAGCAGATAGGAGATAGCCACCTGAGTTCAAATAACAACTTGTTCCCGGCGGTCACTTAGTCAGTGATGTGAGACTGACTCCTCTCTTATTTACAATCAAATGCTGCTGCACTGGCCTGTGTAGGCCAGATATCCTTCTCTCCCTCTCTGTCTGCCCTATATATTATATTGCCATGTCTCTCTCTCCTCTCTCTCTCTCTCTCCTCACATATACACACACACCACACACACACAGGCATAAGGTATATCAGAAATGCTGTGGTGAGCTTCCAGGATAGAAGCTTGTTATAATCATAATCTACTTGAATATAGACTGAAACCTAACAGTAATGAATTTAAAAAAACAACATGTTTGCCAGTTCTGGTGACATCATATATGTGATAATAATTTGGTCTATAAAGGAGTGTACTTCGCGGTTCATGCAGTGGCAAAGCATTTTGAGGGAGTAAACTGGGGAAAGAGTGGTGGATTTACAGTGACAAATTGAAATTAAAGTATATAGATTACTATATGAACATATTGCCATATATGATCAAAAGTCACAGTAACACTCAAGCACATCACAATTAAGCTCTGATCTTTGATGATTTCCCTGAAGAGAAAAAAGACAGTTTGTTTTGTGATTTTAAGATTGAAGGCGAGTTCAATTCCATATTTAAGTTTCTATTTTACATTTCTAATTAATTCCTGCAGATGATTATGATAATGGTATTAATATGATGTAAAGTTATGTTGACACATTGCTCACGCAGCATGAGCCATCTTGTAGAACACTGATGTGCACAACACAATAAATAATAACTACACTAACCCTTTCAATTTAAAATTTGAGGGTTTCAGTGAATCTAAATTTTTATACTACACCAAATATTCTTATTTAGCGCTCCATTTAGATTCTTTTCACTATAACATTATGAAATGCTTCTATTTGATGTTCTTGTACTACAGGGCAATTTTCTCACGTACCATTGAGACTTCTTGGCAATCTAATCTAATCTAATCAGTGTTTCAATGTTTTATGTCTACTCTTGAATGATGTTTGCAGACCCAAATTGATGTTATGCATTCCTTATCCATAAGTATAAGTGAATTCGTCAGAGGTGTCGCAATGCTCTGTGGGCCTTGACCACTCGTTCTGAGGCAACAACTACATATATGCTTCTCTGAGTGGACAGAAAGTAGTACAATAACAAAATCTATGTGTCCACAAAGAAGCAAATCAGGCTGCTCACTGTGCTGCACAGATTAAAATGCAGACAGGATTTAAAAGCCTTAATATTCTAGGAAACTTTGAAGTGGGAAGGAAGTAGGAGAAAATAATACACATACAATAAAAATGTAAAGTGAGTCTTTTTTTTTAACAGAAGTATCTGGTGGACAATCCTAAATACCCATTTAAATTCTTCAAATGTGTCTTGGTCCTGAGTCAGGGAGGAAACAACTTGCATCTGCCTGCCTGTCTGTCTGCCTGTATGTCCACTGTCTGATTATCTCTCCCAGTTATTTGATTTTCCACTGAAAGAGCCACTCTTCCATTCAACAACAACTTCTGTCAGAGACTAGAAGGAGAAAGGGGAGGGAGGGAGACCTCAGAGTCACCAGCTCCAGAATAGCCTGATAGTGACTGATGCAATCAATAAAATCCTACAGTCCCAACACACGATCGACTGGGGCGAGGTTTTATGTGCATAATAAAGAAAATTGCTCTTCATACGGTGGAAGTGAACAAATGCAGAAATGTTAAGATGGAAGGGTCCGCTGTGTTTTCATTTTAGTTCAGCTGTGCGTCCTCTGTCTGCATCTCTCAGAAGCAGCAGAGGATGAAACACTCAATACATATTAACACAAGGTACATCACATACAATATATAACATAAGTGTTTGTCCATATCAGCCACAGCAGAGTCTACACCAATCAAAACAAACTGCTGTATGGATATTTGTGTCTAAGCCAGGCTCTGTGTTGAATTACAGATGTGAGATACGCTATAATCTGTAAAGATGACAAAGCTGTCTGATTCCATTACAGCCTTAATTATGATATTATGATGACATTATTATCATCTTAAAGATTAATAGTGCCAGTAAACTGACTGTATTTACAGCTTTCAGGAGCTGTGATGTTAAGTAGTCAATAATTAGAGGAATTCCTTCTTGATAACATCTCGGCTAGCAGGTGTGAGTTAGTAAATGTAATTTATGAAAGTTCACTCATGAACTCATAAACTCTCTTCATAAAATATGACCCTCAAGTTTCATTAATTGTGCTTTTTTTTTGAGAAAGGTTAGCAGAGAGGGAAAAACAGAGTTCAATCAGGTTTCACACAGCTGTAGATTCTTCATTTTGTGAAAAATACATAATGTTTAAAAAACCTATGACCCATACTTTAAAATTTCAAAATGACGGGTAGAAATGGTGATTCATAGCGAACAAGGAGAGTGCAATGTAATCAAAAGCAGCGAAGGTTCACAGGTCAGATGAATAATTCACAGTAGAAGAGATACTTGCATTTCCATGTGGAGGAAATGTAATCTGGGAGTGATATTCTATTATTATGTGGGTTATGATAGAACAGCCGGGTGTCTCTACTGGAAGGGTCTAAATTCATCAGCATGTCTGTTGCTGAGGCCATGACACAAAAACATTGTAGGCAGCATTTAGAGGATGCTTTCATCCGCAGTACGGATCGTTATCTGATGTACTGATTCGAGAGAGGAGAAAATAAAATTCGGAGAAGAAAACACAAGTGGGAAGTGCTGTCAAAGAAAGATGACTTGGCCTACATACTTATGTGCCTCTATGTGTGTGTGTGTGCGTTTGTGTATGTGTGAAGCTGAAAGTACTATGTGTAGTCATTGGGCGGCAAAGCCTTTGAACAACTACACTATCTCTGTGACACCTTGTAATGTAAGCCTACCCTTAAAACACATTAACACCTTATCCTGGAGATCTGCTTTAAAAACAAACACATACACACATACACACACACACACACACACACACTCTCTGTGCCGATGAATAAACATGTGGAAATGTAATCTCCTCTAAAACACTCACAAATTAGAATGGCCTTAATTGTTTATTTAACGTGTTAGCAGCATTGGCTGGTTTTAAAGTCTATAGAAAAAATACACAGGATCAATAATGATCAACACACTTTGTTTAAAGTGTTGGCACATCATTAAAGGACAATTATATGTCTGTAAAGTATTTTAAAATCATATTATGAAGAACAGTTTCAAAAACAGCATAGTTCCATATAAGCACATTATCAATATAAATTATTTGCCTTATTCTGTAAAGAGACAAACTCTATAAGAACATTTTTAATGTTGTCAGGATTCTGTCTGTTCGGGATCCTGGAGACAACCAGCCCTCTTTGACAGCTGCAACAACATACTTATCATTGTTTTATCTAATTTCATTACTTGATTTTGAACTGATGACATGTTTCATTACTTCTCTATGTCAATTTCAGAAACTTAAGAGGCCCACTTTGATACAAAACAAAGGTGATCATTTCTGTGCTTTTACTTTGCTACACTGGGTTTTAATAACATCAGACGACAAGAAAAAACCATTTGAGGAACAAAAGATTGTTTTTATAATTATTATTATCATTATTATTATTTTACAAGAGGGCTACAGCACTGGGGTCAGTTGGATAAAGCCAATGTTAACAAAACACAAACATACACTTCCTCACTAGTGTTTTCTCTAATTAATAAATCCATTCTGTATAATCTCATTTGTAGCAGTGTAAATCTAAGCACTGCTGTATAAGAAAATTCATACAGTAGTTTTAATTAATAGTCCAGATCAGGTCAGGTCAGATTAGATAGATTAGATTAGATAGATAGATAGATAGATAGATGGATAGATGGATAGATAGACTAACACATACACACTCTCACAAACACACATTCAGTTTCTCCAGCATCCATTCAGAAGGCTCCCGCATGTCCCCGAGGGCATGTCCCCCCCCCCCCCCCCTTTTTTTCCACTGCTGCACACCATTTTTAAAGCTTTTATTCTGAAAAGCAACACACGCAGTACAAGCGAGGAAACTGTGGCTACTGTTGGCCTGTTGAAATATGCTGAAATAATAAGCGCAATGTTTATTCTAAACTGGACTTATTTATCCCTTGGGATATTTGTTGAACTATATTTTATCTTAAATTAATATTCAATATTTTTGAATTTTTGTTTTATTTAAAATCTCTTTTGGTCCATAATGTGAATAATCCTCCACCCCCCAGAAATGTGCCTCTAATCGAATAAAATGCTGAGCAGCCACACCTTTTCAGCCAGTTTAGACCCACTTTTTTTTTCTCAAACCGCATTTCTAGATGTGTCATATTCTAAAATAGGACAACCCCCGCCGTCCCCCCACCTCCCCGTTTAATGTGCGAGTGGAGTTGTTGGTCAACAGTTGGGTCGGGGGGCCAGGCAGAGGGAGGGAGGGCCGGGAACAATGGTCTGTGCTATTGTATGCTGGAGTCGGTGGAGGAGAGAGAGAGAGAGTCAGAACTGATGACAGAGTGAAGAGGTTAGTGTCTATGCTGGGAAATGAGACAGAGGAGGTTCCTGTGTCATTGGCCCAGTAATGATGATTCAGTCCCATCAGCTCAGCAACAGCCTTCTCTATCAAGGAATCTCCTAGATACCTACAGAAACTGCCTCCAAGCTGTGGTGCCATCACAAAAAAAATACATTCAATCACATATCTGTAACAGTTAAATTATAATTACAGCAGTCTACTCTGACAGAATAAAAACGTACATGTGCAGAAATTAAAACCAATGGACTAAGAAAGATAAAACAGATTTCCTCTGATATATATCCTGTAAAATCGATCAGCTATTGCATTTTTCAGCTGCTCATAAAGAGAAATGTGTCTTACACCCTTTCTACAGTATCCAATATTGCATAAAGTTCACTATAAGGGAACAAAAACGTATCAAATTTCTCTGCTTTTCTCGATATTTCAGACGATGATAAAGGGTTAAGCTTTTGGGTTTCGTTGGCAGACTGTATTGTGAAACGAAAAACGGCAGTATTTATCTAATCGTTGAATCCAGAGGCAAAGAAATCGAGACCTCCGTTTTTTAAAATCATCCTGATTCAACAAGTGACGGTGCCGAAAATCAAAGCTGTTCATGGGCCACACAGCTGCAAAACCTGCAGCCAACTGGATCGAAATCTGCAAGCGATGTGTGTGCGTGCGTGCGTGCGTGTGTGTGTGTTAGTGGGAAAACCCAGTCACTGCAGCGTTTTAGACAGTCCAGCAATGATCGCCTCTTTCTGTGTCTCTACCAGGCATCCCACCCGCGCTCCCCTCCCCTCCCCTCCCGGGGCTGCCAGGCTCCTTGAGCCGGCCATGGGTGGCAGTCAGCCGGGAAACCCGCTGATATTGTTCCAGACGAGCGACTGGAGGCAGGGAAATTGTTGTACTGCTTCAAAGTCTAATGAAGAGGGAACGCAGAAATAGTTTTGTTCTGTGTCTATCGCCTGGACTTTCCGACAGAAACTATTATAAGCAAGTGCATTTAATTTCTGTATCTGACATCAAGAAAGTATGGGATTTGATCTTTTTCTTTTTTACTTACACTGGATCTGCAGATTAACCCCCCCCCCCCCCCCAAGGCCCGAGGAGGGACATCTGTAAACACACACACACACACACACTCCTTCACAATTTCCGGACAACAATAGACCAGCAGACCATGCAGCACTTTCACTTGTAGCTGCGTGATGGGCCGGTCCCATACAGTCACCTGTTGCTTCAAGCTGCCTCAATGAGCTAAAAGGCCGAAAAAATCCTAAAGAAAACAAGAAAATTATTTAAAATAAATAAATAAATAAAGATGTTGGCGTTGTCTAAAAGTGCCTTTATTTTGATTTAATGTAAAGATTTGGATTTTATTTGAAGCTAAAAGGCCTCTCGGTGCCTTTTCACATTCAATCTGTTCACATTTCTGGCAACTGCTTTAAAAGCCTGTGTCCTCTTCTTCCCTCTGTATTTTTTTTTTCACTGACCATATAGCCCATGAGTGAACCTCCTGAATTGGAGCTGCATTGTCCTTCTCGCAACAGCAGCCAGCAGGCTCAGCAGCCAGCACAGCCAGCCAAGCGTTTGACGTTATTAAATAATAAAGAGATGCTGATCTGGTAGCATTGTTGTGAAGGAAAAAAGGCCAATTAGTGTGTCGTTATACTGTCATTATGGCTGTATTAACTCGAATTAGTTATAAGACAATGCGCATATTGACACTTGCATTTTTCCATTTCTTTGACTATAGGGAAAATTAGTCTGTACAATGAAATAACACCATGTAATTGTAACAGTGATTGTAATAGCCTTAATAAGTGGAATGGCTTTCAGTCTGAATATTTAGGAGAAACACTCTGATACTGGCCAAAAAAAGGTTTGACAAAACAAAAAATGAAATAAACAGTCTATAATTAGATCATTTGTTTTATATGATATTTGAATATCAGATTGAAAATGATAACTGAGTACAAGTTAAGTTATTGAGTTTCTAATTCAATAAGAAGCAAACTAAGTGGTCTAAAGAAGTAATAATAATATGACTTAAAAATTAGAGAGTAATAGCAGCTTTTGAGTAATGAGCTCAACTGATTTAAAAGCGATCCTGTTCTTTTTTTATGGCAGAGCTCAGATCAGTTTTAGCGCAGAGCAGACGGATTTCCCTGGCAGGCTACAGTACAAAAGGCCTTATATTGTTGTTTGTCGGCTCCTCTCAGAGAAAAATCCCCCTCC
>BRZM01000480.1:120998-156571 GCA_033238685.1 Lates japonicus | reverse complement strand
TTAGTGGGCAAGCAACTGGTAACAAGCCCCTATGTTAATTAACTATTCACAGACACTATGTATATGTTATCTCCCATTACCTTCCACCATAGTGTTTTTTTAACTGAAGTGAATAAGTCTGTAGTATCTGAGAAAGTTTCAGTCAGCCAACAGCCAAGATGCTCAATCAGAAAATGTCATTTGACGTGACATTGTTGTCATTGTCATTGCAAAATGCTTTAGTTACTTTATACCACAGCACTGCAGTAGTACACAGCATGGATGATGATCATAAAGATTGGCTGATGTAGTTCTATGGTGTCATCTTTTATCCAGACAGATGAAAAAGCTGGTGCTCAACATATTTAGCTTTCAGTTTCTTCACGTAAGCCCGTTGGCCACAGTCATCTCATAAAAATGAACAGTTACAGTTGAGCTCATAATGAATTAAAATAATGTTTTTTTTTCCATTATTCATTATAGTATTGTTAGTTGGTATTTTGAAATGGCGACATAGTTCTTGCATGTGTTACATTTATTTTGAAGTAGATTTCCCCTCAACTTGGTCGCCTAGTTCATTGGAACTAAAGTCAGCCAGCTTTGTGGTGAAGTCTGTAGAATGGATTGACCTTTCTGAAAATCCACTGGTTGATGTGTCATGTTAAATATGTGAAAAGAGACATACCACTTTAACTTCTTCTAGACAGAGTGAAGCCCTTTAATTCAGTTTCCAGCTTTCAGTGCTTGTCTACTAATCACATCCTCTGAAATGAGGTCCAAACTGAATTTGGTAAGAAAGGTCAATCACATCCTAATTTTTTTTCCCAAAGTTACATAATCTATGTATGTGAGATAGAGGGAAAAGAGAAGACCTATGGGCACATGTGTTAAGAGTGCATCTACAGGTTCACGTCTCATGAGTGTGCCTGAGTGTGTTTGTATATGTGTGTTTCAGGCCCATGGGACATGTGTTTAAGGAGTAGGGAGTGTGCAGCCCACAGCTGTTTTTCAGCTTATTGCTGTGGGAGGTCAGGGGGAATGAGAGGATAGACTTTTAACTGCCCCCCCTCCCCTCCCACCACCAGTCCACCCTTTGCCACAGGGGCACGGCACGGATGGGAGGAGAGGACTGAGGCAGAAGAGAGCCCATCACCGCCTCACACCCCCCTGGCTTTGAACTTCACTCACTGTCCCTGCCTCCACTCTTCTAGCTTACATTTCTCTTTCAAATTCAACGTGCCTCTCCCCCCTCTCTATCTCAGGCATCTTTTTCCTCTCCTCTCAGAGTGGCAGTGTTCTTTGAGGTTTGCAGAGTTTGTTTTTTTCCATGAGTGAGTTTCTGATTGATGGATCTGCTCTGGTGGAGCGACAAAGCGGTTATGAAACGTGGTGGTTAGAGGAGCATTGGGTGGGGAAATCAGCACCTCAGGGGAATTTGATGAAATGGGACTGCTGGGTGTTGTAGGGTTCATTTGAAGGAGCTAGATGTCAGCACTGTGAATCTTCTGATTTGTATTTGGTGGTTCAGAATGTGCTGTACCATTTTTAAAATTTATAGACAGTCTATGAGGCAATTACGAGGATAGACAGAAACTGTGGGCACTTCCCAGAAGGTTGCCACAGGTCAGTGTCAAGGTTAATCATATTTTCTTCTAGCTCATCCCAACCACTGCAGTCAAGGTTTTATGCGATTGTCTCCTAGTGATAGAGCACTTAAGACTGCAGAGGGACCAAGGTTATGTTTGGCAAGCCTGCCCAGCAGTGACCTTCCTCCAGGGTGTTTGCAGGCGGCACACTGTGGGTTCTGATTTATTAGGAAAACTGGTGAAAAGTCGAAGATGGATTGGCCCTCTTGCAGAAGTCCAGAGGTTCAGTAGGGAGATGGCCAGAGTTTATGTTGCTGCCTTTTTCCTGGCTCCTAATGCGCCTTCAGAGCCTGAAGGAATGTAAAAAGGTGGCCTGAGGGTCTGAAAAACATGGGAGGGATTTGAGGAAAAACAGTCAGGAGGGAAAAGTAGGAAAAACAAGAAACAAAAAAGATCTTGGCATGAAGTTTGAGGTTGAATGCCCCCTAAAATGTTGAAATCTCGAGCAGCCTCTTGCACAGTTGCTGTTAGCATTCGAGGAAGAACATGGTGTTTGATGTGGAAGCCTTATCAGTTGGAGCGCTTTCACAAGTTATTTTATCA
This sequence comes from Lates japonicus, assembly GCA_033238685.1. Classification (NCBI taxonomy): domain Eukaryota; kingdom Metazoa; phylum Chordata; class Actinopteri; family Centropomidae; genus Lates; species Lates japonicus. The sequence continues at coordinate 154,403 of BRZM01000480.1, read as the reverse complement.
AGCTGTCCGATCACCATGCCACTCCTTCCACTTACCTCCATCGACTCCACAAAGACCTGTGGGCCATGTGGAGAAAGTAATCTGCAAAGGACTTCCCCTCGCAGTTCCATGAATTGTCCCCATAACATTGTGAGAGGTCATTACACTGGTTTCCGTGGTTGAGGAACAAGCGTCCTGGCGGCCCCTTGGGGACCCAGCCTCCCTCTTACTCCCAGGTTTCCCACTCATCGACACCACGGTTGGCCTTACTTAGGATGTGTTGAGAGGGAGCAGGGAGCGCAGGAATGCACTTGCTGCACGTCAAGGCCCCTGAGGTTATCGCTGTGTGTATCTGGCTACAGAGTTTTACAGTGTATCTGCAGAGGTGTCAGCTGGCTGAAAAATGTGGTTATTGAAAGCTACAATCAAGTGACCCCAGTCAAAATGCAGCAGCCTGTATCTCTTTGTCTCCATGTTCCTCCACAATGAAAATATGAGGTAAACTGTTGGCGACCAACTCAGTAATGTACGCTACGTGTTTACAGCGTATGGGAATGCCTAGGACTTACTGTACCCACCAACAGTTCTATTGTTTCAGTGTGGGATGCATGGCTGCCTAATTGGAGCCTGGCACAGAGTTACTGGCGACTGAAGCCTTATAGTGTCAGCAGCCATGGTGGTTTGCACATTCTTTCTCTCACTGGACAGTGGAGTGGCTACATCCATTCAGCACCAGCCAGATCAGGGCCCAGTTTGAGACAGTAGCTGCATGCTGTGATAGAAGGTGAACTGTCACATGGTTACATACCACACACAAGCACACATTGCCATTGTACCACTGTGATTAGCACATGGGTGGGTATCCATAGAAACATACCCCGTTCATCCGCAGCGCTCTGTCAGGCTCTCCTGGGTGCCTTTACTCCGTGACGAGAGAATGCGTGTGTGATGCCACATATATACATGTGACACATGAAGTCCCCAGAGTTCTGGGTGCTGCATTTATACCACCACGTGCACTTAGTTGGTTTTACAAAGCTGCCATTGTGTCAGGGAGGGGATGAAAGTGATTTGATGCACAGTGTTTAAATATAGGAATTGAGAGTCATGTTGGACTAAATGTAATTATTGTAATGTGTTATTTCACAGGTCTAATTTCATAATGATTCCCAAGGAACTTGTGCACTGGATTAAAAATCTATCTTCCAGGACTTTGATCTCAGTAAGGTTCAGTATAGAGTTTGACATTTTAAAAATCTTAATTTAACAAACTCCTGTTGCTTTTTAATTTTTATTAATATTAAGTAGCAAAACATTATAATGATATATAATGATATGGGACCTTCAAATGTACTATTAAAGTAAGCTCAGTCACCTTAACAAATCAGCAGAGCTCAGTGTAGGATGTGGACTCTGAATTGAGCATCAGGCCTGTGTCCACACTGTTTGGCCATCTGTGGGCAGCCCCTAAAGAACGGTATGGACAAGGCTATTCCAAGGATAGTGGGAGTAGAGAGGGGGTTGAGGGTTCAGCGTTGGGGCTGTAGAGATAATAATGTTGGTCCTGAGCTGGAGGGTTGATCACTAACATCCCTCTCTCCCTCCTCGTCCTCATGAGCCAGATTTCTCCTCCCTTTTCTATAAGAGCTTAATCTACAGTCTGCACCACAGCCAGTGAGGGCCTTATCAGCTGTGTGAGAGCCTGCATGTCAGCTCCGGCCTTGGCTCCCTTCACTGGACAGACCTGGCTGAGAAGATACACACTCTTATGGACACACATATGCATAGCCACGAGGCTATTTCAAGTTCACACTCTCAGCTCTGTTGTTGTTGTTGTGTTTTTTTTTTGTGTGTGTGTGTGTGTGTGTTTTTATCTAAAAAGAACTACCAACTTCAGATTACTGAACAGTTTGCAGCACTGGTTACGTTTTTGGCTTGTGAGCCTTTACAGCCAAGCATTTCTTACAAATGACCCCTTGTGAGTTACATGCATATGTCTGCAAGCAATGAGAAGCAAAGATTGTTTTTTTGTAATATTGTTGGAGATAAATGATAAAACAATTTTAGAAGACAGAGAGAATACATAGTCTGTGTTGCAGAAATATCATTCACTTTCATATCAGCAAGGTGAAAGACAAGGTCGGCCACTCAGTCCATCGCTTTTTTCCAGACTGAAATGTCTAAACAATGGATGGACTGCTATGGGATTTTGTGGATCCCAGACAATGGATCCTAAAGACTTTGGTGATCCCTTGACTTTCCTTCTAGTTCCACCATTAGGTTGACATTTATCTCCATTAACTTTTGGTTGGACCAATTAACATTTCATCTAGTGCCACCAGCAGGCCAGAATAAAACCGTGAACTTGGTAAACATTATACTTGCTAAACATCAGCATGTCTGTATTTTCACTGTGAATGTGTTAGCATGTTGATTAGCATTTATTCACTCAAAGGACCTCTATACCACCTGACAGAGCTGCTAGCATGCAGTAGACTTGGTCCTGTTCCTTCCTATTTTCTATCTTGTAAGTCATTTTGTGACCTTGTGGCCAGTCCTGACCTACTTGGGTGTAACCACTTGTTTTCAGTACCCTCATACTCCAATAAATGTGGCACATCATTCTTGGAAAACAAGATTTTGTGTGATTCAGCGCTGAAATAAGGTGATACTGTTCCAGAGCTGTTGGTAAAGCTAGAATATAATGTGTATCTGGTGTGACAACAGCATCTCATGGTTCCAGCAGTTCTGTGGAACAACTCAACTTAAATGGTCCACTCCAATTACTAGTTTTTACAAGTTCACAAACACTGAATTGAGTTGCAGCACAAAAATAATGCATGCGCATATGTTAAAATGGGCAGCATATCCCTCCAACATCTTTTCAGGCCAGACTCTCTTCTCTGTTTGGGTTCCTTTGGCACCTATCCATTCAGACGTAATGGCATTCATTCCAGGAAATCATAAAGATACAATTCAGAAGCTCTGTTTTTATAATCAGAAACTAGGGGCTCCTCCTTTTTCTATTATTTTTCCAATCAAAGCCACAGTATTTCATTCCCCCTTAGTGTAAAAGATTGTTTTCCTTCAGTGGTATTGCTCCCGCAATATAGACTGCAACCTCCACGTGTTTCACTTCTATGGAAAACATTTTCCCCGTTCTACTCCTCCACGCACAATTAATTTCAGATGTCACTTGTAGGTGGCTGGTGAATTCCTGAAATACTGGAGTGTTTTTTTTTCTCTGCCTCACTGTATTCCAGTAAGTACAAATTGGAGATCTGTGCATAAAAAAGAGTAACGGAAATTAAATGAGACAGACTGAAAACAAGCCTTGTGCTGCCGGTGCCCTACAGAGAGGGACTTGTTCAAACTCACCATCCAACTGCCGTTAGGAGCTGTGACTAGAGCAGGATGTTAGAGGAAGGATAACCATCCAAATGCTGATGTGATTAAAGGGCACAAATGATTCTTTGAAGCTACATTTAGCATTATTTTAGTAGTATCCTCATCCACAGCCACAGTGGTCAAATGTCCATGTAGAGAGTAAAAACTACAGAAAAGCTGAAGGGTTTAAAATTATTGAGCTGAATGACATCGATGCTCTGTGGTAGAAAAAAAAGTGCAACATTTACATTTTGGTTGGCTAACTGGACATTGGACCCTTTTGTCTGAATATGAGTGTATATTCTGTTTAAGTGAACAAAACAAGCACAATGGTGCATGTTTCTTGGTAACTAGCTTTAGTCAAGAGCTGCGGCTATTTCCAGCTCACTTTACTCGATTTGGCTCTAGTGTAGTAGTCGACTGATGGTTTTTAGTTTAGTGTTTTGTTGTAACTGCACATTTAATGTGCAGATTTTCTGAAATTATAGGTTTCTATGGTATCAAAAATGTGATATGGTAATACACAGGTCAGATTTTAGTCCTCTAAATTTTTTAAAATTAAATTATGGTTTATTCAATTTTGACTAATTCTTGCATTTAAGCTCTGTAAGACAGTATGAATCACTGCTTTTTTCAGAGACCCTGGAAGGTGGAGATACTACAAGGGAAGGACGGAAACAGGCACTTAAGTTGGTGGGCTCAGTTCAGGACAATATGGATGTGAGGGTGGAAGCCACAAAGGCAGCTCTGTGTTTCAGCTTGAGCTCCGAGTGGCTCTGCTGGCAGGCACACATAGATCAGTATTGTGTCTGTGGATAGTTGATGGGACCCGGCGTTCAGCTACACCCCCACAGTGTCACATGAACTCATCCAGATGTGTTGAGTGTGCATCAGGAGAGGGGAATCAGACTTGTATTCAAAGAAAATACAAAAATAGGGCAATAGTACTATAGTACTGTATCTTTATCATCACAGCATCACTACGAGTGTCAGTTGTCACAGGGAACAAGGCCCTACATCTCATATTTATCTCTGCTGCTAAAATTGGAAGTGCAGATCTGATATCACCTCTTGCACTCTTGACATGAAAAATCTACACTGAGAGGTTGGATAAATATAGCCCCTGAGCTAACTATGGAGGTATCCATTCTAAGAATCAGCCCAAATTCCTAAAACATCTGAAAATACCTCCAGAGCCTGCCTCTGTCAAACATCACAACTCCTCGCCTCAAACAGCTCCTGATGCCTGCCATCGGCACAACAGGATTGAGGTTAGCTGTGCAGGAATGAGAGAAAAGGAACAAACATAAACTCAACCTCAGGAGCATTATCCTCTTTTTGCGGCACATTTCTATTCATCTCTTTCTTTGCCTCCATCTCTGATTTCCTCAACATCAGGGAGAATAGCGGAAAAAGCAGAGATGAACCCCCCCCCCACCCCACTAACTCCCACCTTCCTCGTTGGCTCCAATTAAACTGCCCCTGGTTCCTCTTGCGTAATAAAACCCTAATAAAACCCCCTATTGGCTTCCTGTGCAGGTTCATAGTGTGGTTAATGAAGCCGCTATCAGCTCACAGAGCGGGACAAGGTCTTATTAGAGCCAGTGGAATGTGGCGAGACCCAGTGGATCAGAGACTCCCAGCTCATTAGAGAGCATCTGTAGCAGCCCACTGACATGGGAGACTGACTGGCTGATTGGGTGATAGACTGGCTGGCTGACTCACTGACCAGACTGATTGACCTGTACTTTTTAATGTATCCATTTTCCCTCAATGTGCCTTGTTTACTTTGGCTTCTCTAGGTGATTTTTAACAAGGAATGAACCATAGTAATCACCTTTATTGTGGCTGACAGTCAAAAGTCTACTAACAGCAAGTCACATTTACATGATAAAGTCTCTCTGTGTAGAATTTTTCAGTGACTATAGCATCTTCAAAATTGTTCTGGCCGCTTTGGCTTGTATTTGTAGAAAAACAAGTGAATCCCTGTAAAATCTGTCTGTGTTGCTTTCAACTCATTCTCAGTGTTCTCAGGTCAGATCACTCATTCATCTTACACATGCAGCTGAATTTATAATTACATACTCTGACATATTTTGAACTCTTAGATATATAACCTATATCACCTATTGCTTGACTTGGGTGCAGTGCAACATGACGTTAACGCAAGATATTATCACCACATAAAGTTGATATGGTGAAGGACTTAGCAAATAGTTGTCTATTTACACTACGACACTAGTATTCATTTGGAGTTGCGTGTTGAATATTTGCATTGCTATATGCTCTGTTGTATTTACCAGTTAGGAGCTGTCTTTGTTTTGTTTGGTGTCTGTTGCTGGGCAGGTTGTGTATGGCAGGGTTTTAGAGCTTTTTTTTTTTTTTTTTTTTTTTTTTTTGCTGAAAATAGCTGCCTCCTGCATCTGGAAACGATGCCAACAAGAGTGAGAATTAACCAAAACAGTAAAGTTGTGGGCTGTAAAACCAAAACAATGAGCTGAACAAGTTGCTAAAATGCTCCTTAGAGCTTGAGGGAACTGCAGAGTTGTTTGATAATTCTCTGTGGGTTCCTCCCTGTAAGGAACTCCTTTCACTTTACACATAGTCATTTTTTCCATTATTAATATAAAAATGTTGTTGATCATTACATTTTAGAGAGTGGGTGCAGAGCTAAAGCATTTTTCTGAAAGGTAAATCCCTGATGATCTTTGACAAACCTGGAAGGTCAGAGTTGTTTGAAAGGTGTTTTATTTCCTTAAATACTTCTCTAACCATTCTAATGAAAAAAGAAAACCAAATACTTAGTAGGCTTCATGGGGAAAAAAAAGAATTTTAACCCATTTCCCAAGTGTTGTGTATGAAGATATTACAATAGAAAGTAATTAATATAGATAAATATACTGATCTTTAGTGTAGGATTGTGAAATGGGTTAAAAATCTTTTACATTATGCAGCAGATGGAATTTTGTTTTTATCCAGATGGTTTGAAGAATCTTTGGGGATTCTGGGAAATAACTTCAGTACAGCTGTAAGTGTTGTTAAACGACCTTCTGGGTTTTTCGAAGATCAAAGATTGTCAGGGATTTACTGTTCAGAAAAACTGATGCTTAGCTCTGTGACATGAATGTAATGAGAAAAAAGGAGAAGTAAAAATCAGGCCTCAAAGTTAAACTAGTCAAACAAGTAAGATGCACTAACCTTAGAGGAGACAGAGGAAGAATTTGCCCTTTTACTGAGAAATAGAGGAGGAATAGATTAATCAGAATTCTGACAAAAAAAAATTCAGCATTCATGTTGTTTTGTCAGATAGTCACAAATATTCACTGTACAGTCAAGCTTAACTGTTGGCCTTTCTGCAGATGTGTTTGACAAAAGAATGTTCTGTTTCTTCACACTAACAGCTGATTTACCAACTGTACAAGTCATAGCTGTAACCAGCCGCTGTAGCAACATACACCCTGTGCGTATGTAGAGTTTGAGACAGAATAGTTGACTAATCATTTAGCAACTTGTCAGCCTTGAAGAATGTGACTTTTGTGTTTCCTGTGTTTCCTTGAATTTCTGTCAGCAGATAGGTATGAAAAAGTCATCTGTGAGTTACTGTTCATATGAAGGTGGAGAGAGCCAGTAACATAGTCAATGCAAATATATTTTTTCCAGTGCAGGAAAAGTGAGAGTCGTGCCAGTCACTCCAAACATGTCTTGTGACTGCATACTCTGCGGTGCATGCTGCTGTCAGTGGAGACATTATCTGCTTTTGTGATGGATTATGACCTGTTGAATGTTCATAACAGGTTTTTGGAGGATGAATTATTCTTTTAAGTACCTGAGCTGGATGAATCTGCCCTCCAATAACCAACATTTCAAGAAGCTAGAGCAGGAACGTTGCTCTTAAAAGATTATGCCTCAGCAGTGAATCACTCAGTGAATTACTCAGTGTTTTATGTGCTCCCTGTTATCGCTGTAAACCTTTAAATATGGCTGTAATATCTCCATACTTTTACATTTCACGCCACGTGCTGCTATGTTTAGTAGCAGCAATCAATCTCGTGCGTGATTCAACCTTGCATGCTCCCCTCAAGCAAAGTCAATAGGTCACATCAAGAAAGGTTATGAGGGTCAAGCTCCCTGGGGCTTTCACGTCAGGCAAGCCCATTAACCAGCATATTACTGCTCATTTCAGTCCTTGGCTTTATGTTTAGGTTTGGCATGTCTAATACCTCCTGTCTAATACCAGTGGCCCTTTAGATGAGGCAGCATCCCATCATCCGAAGGGACCCCTGAAAAAGAGCATCATCATCTGGAGGAGGCTGATGTTGGTGGTGTGCATTTCTGCTGCTGGCAGGATGGAATTCATTATAGGTCTTCTCTAAACAGCAATGGACAAAGAGAGACTGGAAAAAAGGAGTAAGACGAAAAGAAGGACCAAGATTTGGGGTGGGGGGGTTGGAGCCTGACTGGGGGCCCGAGAGAGACGGGCTTTTCCTCTAAAGGGATTCATTATGGTAACATGATAGCCCTGTCTGGGATAATGGAGCAGAGAGGAGAGGAAGAGGCCGTGCGGGCGAAGGCCGAGAGCAGCGTGATGTTGATGCTTTTTTCCTGGACGGAGGCCGTTCTCCGCAAAAATCCAGCCTCAAATACTCTGTAACAAGAGCTGTGTTGTGGTTCGCAGAAAACCCCAAAAGCTGTTGTGTCAGGGATGGAGGGTTCATACGAATTCAGCTGATGTGGAGGCAGATAGGAGTCCTTGGAGAGCGGTTAGTCTCTGGATGTTGGAGCAAGCTGAAAGCTACAGCTACAGCAGGAAAGACATTTGATTATGTTGAGGCACTGAACACCCAAAAATAGATTATTTTTCTTATCATATTTCATTATCCTTCCACATGCATGAATGTGGAAAAAAGGCACTTCCATGAAGCCATTTAATCAAAACTTTCATTGTTGAGAATGTGAATAAAGAGCCATATTTTCATTTGGCCTCATTTTCTCAAACATAATGTGCGAGCTGAGTGCAGGGCGTGCCTTTCTCCTCTGTGTTTAGGTAGCAGGCGTGGGGGTACGGAGACACGGGCCAGAAGCCTCCACGCTCCAACAGCAGGTTTCAATTCTCCCACCAGCGAGGCAGGTTAACTTATGCAGACACCAATATGTGAATTTGGCCAGGTTTATTTTCTTTTGATTAAATAGGCATTTGGGGCATGTGCAGCCGGGCTTGAGCCTCTATAATGCCTTTATTCTCCAGGAACTCGTGGGGGGAGGGAAGGCGGAGGAGGACGACGTGAGAGAGGAGAAGGATAGGGAAAGCAGCAGTGAAAGAAGACGTGGTGGTGGACTGTTTCTTTCTGTGACTCCTCTTCTACTGACATCTTCTCCATCACTTTCTTCTCCCCAGTGTCAGAGCTCTGGCACGAAATTCCACACATGCCTTTAATTTGGAATAAGGCAGCTCAGGAGTGAAGTTATCTTACTGCTGTGGAATTTTCCACTCTTGCCTTCTGACGTGAGGCCAGAAGCAATTAAGCAAAAAGAGGAGTGGGTTGTATTTATCAGATTGGAAAAGAAGGGCGACGGCTCTCTGTGAATAAAAGTGAATGCAGCGGTCGCTCTTGCTTGCTCAGGCCTGTGTTAAGTGACGAGCGTGAGTGAGAGTGACAGGATGGAGAGATAACGATGAGAAGGTGAGAGGTGACAGAGGGGTAAATACTTCAGTCCCCTCTGGAGTCTGTGTGCTAAAGGGTCCATAAGTATTGCAAATGAATTGAGAGAAGATGGGTGCAAGAATATTTATCTCAACCCGAATGACCCCGCTCATTATCTCACTTTCCCCTCACTCATTCAGAAAATGTTTGCCCATTGCCCCTCACATGATGAGCTGAATCTTAACTGACTCATGCCTTTTAATAGGCTTCCCAGCCCCGACGGAATAATGACCGCTGTTACATAAAAAAAGGAAAAGACAACATTTTCTGTATCCCACAAAACAGCTCCTCTTCCGTCTCACTCGTCCTCCCCTGGGGAATCTGCGAGCCATGAGTAACCCAATCACTGACTGCGTGATGGATCTAACAGATATGTTAGATCCATGGCTCTGCCTTTGACCGTCTGGCCTGTTTTTGTACTCACATCCTTAGTTTGGTTTCTGCTCCTTTTGTCTAACTGCTGAAGAAAAAGCTGGGTTATAAAAAGAACAGTGACGGAAGGTCTTTGAAGTTTTCTGCAAGAAATTGTGGAGAGGAGTGGGGAAACAGTTGGGTCCCTTCTACTTGAAATAGTAATTATGCTAACGCTTTGATATTTTGGATACTGGGAGCACACGTTCAAGCCTCCTATTCTCAGTACTGTAATACAGAGAAAAATTTCCCATTCTCGTGAATAATAACCACATTGATGTTCAGAAAAGAGCTATATTCCAAAGTGACTTCAGAGACATGTGCTGCTTTATTTCCTCTCTCAAAATCTGAGAGAAAACCTCCTTTTCAAGCACTAATTGATATAGAATCTAATGGCCAGCTTCTTCTGTCTCTCAGTTAATGGCAGTAAGCCAGCTGCATGGCTAAAAAGAGAATACACTGTGCAAATCAGCACCGTATGAAATACATTCTGCACTCAGGCCCTGCTCTAGTTTCTGTTTGTGCAGGTCATAATCTTAGAGAAGCTCTAAAATATACTGGATCCACAAAAGGGCTGACTGATATATATTACAAATAGGAAGGGGATCCTCGGGGTGCAGCAACACTTTGGCAGTCAGTCATCTCCGTCATCTGTAGTCGGGAAAACGTATGACTGTGTTGCAATGAGCTATTAGCAGGAAGCGAAGAGAGTACGACTCTGAGCCCTTTGCACCAGTTTCAGTTACATGAAACCCACCCCTGCTGTCTGGCCAACTCCTGCTCTCCACCCTGTACTGCAAAAGAAAACATGGGTGTGTGCTGGAGAAAGAGGGAAGAAAGGAAGGAAGAAATAGCCGTCTTTTTTCCTGAAGTATCCAGATATCCTGAGATTTAAAAAAAAAAAAAAAAACTCACAGAGCAATGTGATGACAAGCCAGTTTTTTCATCACGTACGATCATGGAGACAGAGTGGGAGATAGAGAGTGAGATGACAGCGAGAAAGGAAATGGAAGACAATTATGGACTGAAGGAAGCTAGCAACAAAAACAGCAGGTAGACAGAGGAACAGTCAAGCGATAGACTAAAGACAGAGTCTTTTCAGGAAGGAGAGGTGAGCAGTTGTGCAGCTGGTTGTCTGGGTCAGCTAGCGGCTCATTGAGAGTCTGTGTCCTCTCCCTGAACTCAGACACATGGAGGGGACACTGCTGTCTGCCTCTCAACAGCCACTATCAGTAACCACATTAGACATCACCGGAGGAGGAACTGAGGAGGAAAGAGTGGATGCTGTTTGTGGTATGGGTTTTCTATTCTTGTAGAGGCGGTTTACTGGTAGGGTCAGACTGGTTGACTTAAATGTAGTGGTCAGAACATGGACACCAAAATCATCCATCTGTCACTACAGGGTCCTTTGATTTGGTGCTCTGTAAGCATTATCCTGCATTATCCAGAAAAAGCCCATTTAAAGACTGTTGCTGCGTATCCTCTCAAGGACACATAGAAGACTCTAACACCTGGTACTGCTAAATGACTGCTTCAAAAACCAACTGGGACTACACAGTGGACTACTGTCAGCATAAAACCCTCCGCAAAAAGTAGACTTGCTGCACTGAAAGGAAATGTCTGTTTTCCAAAAGGAGTGGTTTGGAAAAAAAATAAATACAGGAAATATTTTAGGTTTGACCTTGGAGCTTCATCATTTGTTTCATTTGTATGATTGATCTTTTTTATATAACTTGTAATGAGCTCTCAGCATTCAAAATGAATGTTATGTAGTGCTGTCATTTAGTGGCTACAGAGTTGTATCACTGTGATGTGCAAACTTCAACATATCTGGCTCCTAAATATGTTCACTAGCTAGCCAGTAGCTTTGTCTGTCTGGGGTTTGGTGCTGGGCAAGTAACCTACAGTGGGGTCATCAGAACCTTTCTCTGAAAATAGTTGCCTGCTGCTGCTGGAAATGAGGTCGATTAGAGACAGTAAAGTTAAAGCACAACAGAAAACCAAAACAATGGGCAGAAAGGAACTAAAAACCTGCATATATTTGACAGTTAACTGCTGAGTTGGCAACAGTTCTCTGTGGGATTGTTGCACAGGGAAACACTTTACACATTGTGATGTGATCCATCGTCAAATGTTGCGTCCGTTCTGGTCTACTTTCATATCCAATGACAATCCAACTGACAGACATAGGCGTGTGCCATTTGAATTTACTTCCTGTATACTGTTAAAAGTGATAGTTTTTTTATTTTTATTTAAATTTTATCACCTCCACACAATGTTGTTCTCTCTCTCTCTCTCTCTCTTTCTTTCTTTCTCTTAGGGCTAAAGACTGAATTCTTAGATTTTCATCACAAATTAGAGAGCTGACCATTATGCACATCCTAAAAATCTGGTGTGTTCATTTGTTAATTAAACATGGAACAATGTTAATGTAATTCAGTGAATTAAACTTCAGGTCTGTTGGCTCCATCTTACTCTGCCAAAGGTGTATTGTAAAACTGTTTTCCTAGAAGGAGAACTGTCAGTCTGCTCAACTTTACCAGTCAAGTGTTGATTTAGACAGTAGTGAATGGACAAAGTGATAGTTACAGAGGGTTGAGCAGACCCAGGATAAATGGCAGGATTTAGTGGAAGCATGTGTTTTGGGCAGCAAGTGAGTTAAACAGTCAAACATCTCTGGGGCGCTACTAAAACTAACAAACCCAAATCAGAAATGTAGTCTTCAGGCACCCAGGCTCACTGAACTGTACCATTCATCTTGCCATGTGGCGACCATCCAGAATCTGGCCCGCGACCTGTTTCAGGCCCAAGATTGAAGTTGAAGAAGTACTCTGCCGTGAGCGATGCAGAGCGGGCCGCCGATGTTGTTGTTGGAGAACAGAGTTACCCAGTGTGAACTTCGCTGGTTCAGTCCAGACCGGGCCTGCTGATCCGTGCTCTGGCTGTCTCACCAGACCCTCACCGCACCGCTCCACTCGCCTGCCTGCTGGGCTTCCTGTGCTGGGGAAAGAGAGTTAGAAAGAGGCGGGTGGCAGGCAGCCAGGAGCCAGGAGCATGTGTGAGCAATCTGTAGAGTCAGACCAGTCGAGGAGGGCGTGTGTGCATGTGTGTGTGTGTGTGTGTGTGTGTGTGTGTGGAGGCAGGGGCTGCTGTGTGTTTGCAAGGGTGCTCTTACCTGCTCTGTGTAATCGCATCTTAATCATACCTTCCATGTCGCTCTCTGCATTCAGCTGCATACATGTAATCTTGCAGTAGACAGTTGGTGATGAGAGGTTTCAGTTTGGTTTAGTCTTCTGCTGTTTGAGCCCTGAAACCTAAGTCCATTTGTTTTTCTCTTATCTGTCCTGGGAAAGATTCCCCTCTGAAATCTCATTCAATTTCCATGTAGACATGGAATGTCACAAACATGACACAAATGTACAAAAGGCGGATTTCTCTCCAGAGCTCCCGTTTGTTTTTCTAATGCCCAGATTAGTGTAAAGTGCACTATTACGCAAGCTCGCAAACCAATGACCCTGATCCCCTAGGGTACTTCCTCACCGCCACCACCCTGGAGGCCTGGAGAGCCTCTGAGCACTGACCCATGAAAGTGACCGCCCGGTCCTCTGAGATTAACCCCTGACCTCTACCTTCACTAATATTTGACCTTCATCCAACCCCCACAGAGACACAACAGAGCCCCATTCAGATGATGAATCTCTGGCTGCCTGTTAGACAGACAGACGCTCAGGGTGTCGTGGACTTGGGGTAGACCAAAGATTGCACTTCAGATTACAACCCTGAAAGGCACTTTACAGTTTACTCTAACATGCACAAGCCGCAGCGTTTGAGGCATGACTCCGTACTGTTTGTCCCAGAGCAATTTATTAGTATAATTTCCTCTCCACCTCTGGGACGACAAACTCCCTTCATTTCATAACTTAGCAGAGACGCAGATCACAGCTGATCCAGTTTTCCCCCCAAATAAGGAGCACCGACTGGCTGTTTGTTGTGGACAGCTCACTGAGAGGGGGAGGGGCCTGTCAGGGACTGGTACGCTGTTTACGGAAATGCTTTTTTCATCATGTGGCCGCTGGCTGCGTTGTACTGTTGCCAGCTTGGACTTGGCACTTAACTTGAACTCCTGAAGTTAGTGTGTATGTGAGTAATGTGTGGCGGTGTATTCCAAGAAAGGTGATTACTGTATCAGCCCAAAACAACAGGCTCCCTCCCCCGACCTACATGGTAGCCTACTGAACTGACATGATAAATGGCTCTATAAACAATCAGCGTGTGGGTGTAAACTTAAAAGTTCATACTGTAATTATGAAAAATGCCTTTTGTTACTGTATTTCTTCAGAGCTGCTGTCAGTGCTCAAAGGCAAAAACAGATTATTGATGGAATCAAGCCGTCTTGAAGTCTTGTATTTATAGTGTGTTATCTGGTTTGTTTTGGAGCACTATCACAAAGACGAGCTATCGCTTTTCCCATGCTGTTATCTCCTGGAATGTGGATCGCCACTGGCTGGGTTCTCACAGCAGAGACGGAATGGGCGTGTCCCCCACCAAAGACGCTGTCCAGAGCGAGTGAGGATGCTGCAGATATCACAGTATTCCGGGAAATCAAGCAGTGGCATTGACATCTGGATGTGGAGAATAAACCCACTGATTGTGTGAGATAAAGATGGAGGAGGGAGAGAGAAAGGAATGCGGAAAGGAATAGACCTTTAATTAAACAGCATCCTTGTTTGATACATTGAATTATATGAAAGAAAATCCTGCTTTCCGACTCTGGTACAACAGGGTGTATCATCAGTTTGTGTTGTTCAGTCAATGAAAAAGTCAATAATTCAAATTCTAATTAATCTGTAGCCAGGATTAGGTGATTTCTGTACCTGTACAAGACATATTTAAAACACAATGTAAACACAATGACATGACATCACCTTATAAACCTGATATGGCTAACACGTTAGCAAAGAATTGCCTACATGCAGAGAACATCATTTGGAGTCGTGTTTCTGGCCACCTGATAAATCAAAGTCTAATATTCACTCCCCTTTTATCTATGGTTTAGTCTTCATCAGCTCCTGAGGGAAATGTTTGACTCTCCAGCTGCTAAATTTTCCATCATGTTCACCAGCTAACTGTAGCCTCTTTTAAACAGGGATCCCCTGTGTCTGCTGTTTGCTGCTGAACAGGTAAGGTAATGTAAACAGTTGCTCAAGCAGGAAACAGGGTCAATGAGAGCGCTGACTGAACCAAAATGCCTTAGTTAGGGGCTGTTAAACCAAAACAATGAGCTGAAAGATCACCTCAAATCCCAAGAAAAAGGACAGTGTTGTAGTGAGCATTAATGATTTAAAGAGAATTTCTCTTTCTGATTACTGAACAGTGTTACTGTGTGACTTTACGGAGATGTTTTCCTTTGATTAATCTACATTTGGCCAATGAAAATAAAACCACAAACCAAAATCGGCTCAAACACAGAGGTTATATCACCAGCAGCTGTTTGTAACAGCACCAAAGTGTTTAATGGTGGATTTTTCTCTCAGTCCACTATTTAAACTGCAGGTGTACAAGCATTCATCACCGCCCCAAATGAGAAACAGCTAAATTACACTCCAGGAAGCAACGTTATCACAAAATCTACCTCACTGCCGACCTTTACGCCAAACCACTTGGATCAATATTTTCATAGTTGTCTTTTACCTTATCTCATTTCCGCAAACATCAGCGAGGTTGATGCGGCCGGACGGTAAAACCCTGTAATATCCACTAACGGGGGGAGGATGGGGAGGCGGTAGAAAGGGACCGTTAAACGGGCCTCACTACGTTGGTGGTCCTCCCTGCCTGAGATTTTATGGCACAGTCTAGTCAGTTCTTTTGGGTCTTTCTTGGACGGCAAAAGGGGCAAATGAATGTGGAATGCTGTAATGTATTGCATGTGGGGAAGCACCCTGATGTGTATGGAGGTCTATTCTTCTCCTGTTAAACAATGATGGCTCTGGAACCTGCTATAAAGCAGATACTGCCTCTCACTGCCAGCTGCTCTGGGGTGACTGTATTTCTGTGATATTAAACACCACTTTTCAAGATGAAGAACGAGAAGAAATCCAATCAGTTAGCAGCCACATTATACATGATCCCATCTCCCATTGGTGAGTGTTGGCCTTCGTGGCTGCCTCCTGTCCCTGACTCCCACCACTGTCCCTGGGCTGCAGCTGGACTGCAGATTACTGCTGTTTACAGAGGAAGAGGGAGGTGGTGGAGGTGGCTGGTTGGATAGTTGGTTGCTGGCTCCAGATCACAGGTTGTGTGCATACAAACCTCAGAGCAAAACAGGCCGTGCCAGGCAGCCCCAGATCTGCCCTGCAGCGTGACCGTGCTCCAAACCTGCACTGCTTCATTCAAGCTTTTACCAGAACACACGACACTACGTGTGTGCGCAGAAGAAAAGAACAGCTAGATGTTTAAAGCTATGAAAATGCATTTCATGCATTGTTGCAATGAAATTAAATAAATAAATCAAATTCCATCCTGCAGGCATGAGTTGCCATTTCAAGCATCACAATAAGGGAAGGGATTGGCTCCACCCCCCCACCCCCCACGACCTTAAGGATAAGCGGTATAGATAATGGTTGGATGGATGGACAATAAGGGAAGGCAACAACAGGATGAAGCTGACTTAGAACCCCAGCTGTTCATAATGTTATAGGTGTTGTATGGCATTTTTCTGCTCTGGTTATTTGATGGAGCAAATTACTAAAATGTATGACCTTGACTCGACACTGTGTTTGCACCTGTGTCGACAGACAGAGAGGGCTGTGTCTTTTCACACAGGACATCTGTCGGTCTGAATGAGGCCTTTCACAAATACGGATACAAAATCTTTGCCAATATCTGTCCTCTCAGGAAGCTGTAGCTCTTGGGTTGTGTTGTCTTGACCATGTAAGTTACATACTCTGCTCTGATTGGACAGTTTTTTTCTGACGTCTCTGCGTCTCTTGGCGATATGATCCTTCATTCTTATTTTGTTCTGCTGTGTAGTGGAGTAGTGCACCCTGCCACTCAAAGTAGTTGTGTACATTGGAGAGGCTCACGATTTGGTGTGTCAGAGTTCAGTCAGACTGAACAGTGCACAATGTGTACAAGGTGTTTGTGACCAGAAATGCATCAGGACATAAATACTATACATCTCACCTCATTTAAAATGAATTAAACATTACCACAGTTTAAGGCAGTGAGATATTTACATAGCAACCTGTAAACATCTTAAAGACGAGAACGTAGAGACTGGCACACAAGAAAAATGTTTTAACAATCTACCAGATTTACTTAATTTCTTAGATATTAATCCATTTTCAAAGAATAGGTAAACACTGTACTGAGCAGACAATATCAAAAGCAATTTACATAAGGGATATTTTTAAAAAGTACTTACCCACAAAAAAATAGAATTAGAATACACTGTAGACATCAGGCAAGCAGTTGTTCATTAAATAGTGAATACTTAAATCTAAAGAGAAGAAAATACAGAAAGAAAACTGGATGAAGATGAAGCTGATACACATGGAGTGAACTGGATTTAGTGGAAGTGTGTACAGTCCCTGCATCATTCCCCCTGCTTTGGTCATCACAGCCTCTTCTTCTATTAATTATCTCTCTTTGTGTGTCTGTCGAAGAACATTAGAAATAACTTCATACTTACAGTACATGTTACCCCTATGGAGCAGATGAACTGATGAGATACTGGAGCACCTAGATGCATTAATTTGCATATTAATGAAAGCACCATATCCCCTTAATGCATTAAGAGCCATTTATATTATAGCAGCCATGTAAAGTATGTTGACTTGGACATGTGTGCTAATTATTGCATTAATTTGCTCAATTAATGGCCTCTGGCCTTACAGGTTCTGTTTAATATATCATGGTGATTAAACAGAGGATGGTAGAAAGCTCAAGTGCCTCCACATTATATTGTAGCTGAATAGGCATACTTTAACACAATGTTCATGCATTCCAATTAACGTGAGCATAGATTATACTGTATATACATCTTAAAATGCTGAAAAGTGAGGAGTTCACCTTGAGGCTGGAGCAGTTTATGAAGCAGTAGTTCACTATGCTTACATCTGTATTCAGCAGCCTTGGTCTTTTGGCTCTGAGTAAACTCTGGAAGAATGATTCAGTGGTGATGCACTGTGATTGACCCTGTGTGCTGCCTCCAGTCTGCGTCAATGGACTTGCCGTGAACTGGGCAACTGCTGATAATGTTAATAAATGAGTTGCTGGAAGTCAGTGGAACATGTCAAGCACTGTGTGTGTGTACACAGCAGCATCGTAGGAGGCCTACATGCTGCTGATTGGAAGCAGACCTAATTGGGTGGGGCTCAGTGCACAATGAAACATCCAGATTTAGTCCCTGAGCTTCCTTCTGTCCCCCTCCACGTTGTTTACACATACACAAACTGCTGGAGAGAAGCAGTTGGCCAGACGCATGAATTATAAATCTGACACAGATGACACCCTCCTCAGCTCCATCCCAAAACACACAGCACCAGAGCAAAAATAATGAGGCAGGGACGGGGCCCTTGAGAGTTGTGGATTGAGCCTTTAACTTCATCCTTGAGCGACTCCTCACCGCAGACCTCCACCGTCGCGCAGAACAAAACAGCACATAGAGGTTAGATTCCACTCAGGATCAACATGCTGAAAAACAACAAACGATTTTAGTCCTCTTGGCTCAACTTGGGCGCTCAGTCTTTACCTTTCGAGAGTGCTTGCACTGGAGCTCAGCAAAAATAACACTGTGTCATATTTCCCTCGCCCAAAGTGATTTAATGTTCAGTTGAGCTTGAAAAAGCCGAGTGGTTTTATTTTGATACACTCACGACACACCTCTCCCACTCACTCTTTTCCAGTGCTGTATCTCCTCGTGTTTCAGCTTATTTCTTTGTCTTTAATTCTATTTTTTTCTCTCTGGCTCAGCTCCTCTCATATTTCTGCATCAGATCAGGCAGCACTTGCCAAGGATGTAGTCCAAGTGGTACCGCTTGCAGCAGGACACGCAGGTAAGTTGCTTTTTTAAATGCAGTGGGACTTATGTAACATTATCGGAAGTGCTTTTCATGCCATCGGCTCCCACTCCACTCCTACAGTACACATCCATTACAATAAAGTAAGAAGTAAGTAAGAAATATGAGTTGTCCTTTTTTCCTGCATCCAGAGAGAGAGTAAAGTTTTCTTTGGTATAGGCGAAGGCCAGGGAGTATGTGGAACAGCTGGGTGTAGGAATTGGTGCAGACAGGCTGACACTATAATTAGTCACTGGAAGGGTTCGGTGAAAAGCTAACAGTGGCCGCTGTGAGTCCTCCGGGCGGAGGAAGAGAGTTCCTTATCCCTGAGCAACATGTCGAGAGGGAGGGAACCTGCTGAGGAATCCCAACCATGTCTACTCCGTATGTGTGCGCGTGTGTTTGTGTGTCTCCATCAGCCTTTGTCGCTCATCCATCTCTCACGCCTGTTGGCCTCCGCTGAGCAAATCATGCTGGTAATGTCTCTTCTGGGAAGGATGGATGTCATTCCGTGTGTGAGTGAGTGATAATGGAGACTATGGCATGCATATGAAAGTAACTCATAACTTTTGCATATAGTATACCACTCGTAAAAGACAATCGGCACGAAAACATTGCAGGTTTTGGTTCAATAAACATGTTATCACCCTCAGCCATTTTAGTTTTGATAGGAAAGACTTTACAGACACTCTGGAATCCTGTGGTTGTGGTCAGTTTCAATGTTCCCTTTCTCCCTCTTGTTAACTGAACCACTGCTCTGCTCACTCACTCAACAATGAATAAGGAGAGGCCCAGTGTAGTAGACTACACTGAGAGGTTTTCTCAAAGAGAGTATAGGCTTTACAGCTGACTCAAGTGAGAGGTTTTTGTCCTCTCACCAGCGCCTCACTGACTCCAGTGAAAGTTGAACGGAGGCCCTGTTTGTGGCTCCAGATGTAAGTTATCTCATCCCATGTCAGTGGCCCAGCACGCTCATCATCACCCCCCTGCTGGGGTGGATGGGCTTAGTGGGGGGGTGGGGGGTGGAGGACGAGGACTGAGGGTTGATGGGTAGAGATGGGTGCCTGGTACTGGTCAGGGCAAGACTAGTGTCATTCTCCCAGCACACAGACCATCAGCTTTGAGGGGATCAGATGACTGAAGTGTAGTTTTTCCGCGTCTTCTGATGGGACCTGCTCCATGCAAATAGTTTTAGTTTGATTTGTCCAGGTTTATCTGTTTCTGAGATTTCTGCCTCCAACCCAACACAGAGACAAGTACAAGTAAAAGTAAATAAAACCCCAGTACTACCCTGCATATTTGCTCAATTAGTTGTGCAAGAACAACTGATATAGTTTTAATAAAATAATTCAGTTTTGACTCTGACAATCCATTTTTCAATCATTAAAAGCAACGTGTGACAAAGTGCAATGGAAACAGACTTGGTGACACATTGATTTTTATTTTCTTTTGACGATTTTGTGATTATAGTTATAGTTTCAGTTACTCTGGAAGACACAAACAATTTTATGGAAACTATTCTCTGGTCGATAATGATTCCAGTGAAAACTGTTCAGTGTGTTCTGTGTGACACATTTTCAGAAAAAACACATTGTTCTTAATTATTAATATAATAATCAACTAAAAATAAAAAAAATAAGAAAACAAAAGTTATCTGCGTGTCTAGATACTACAAGAGCACGAAAATATGTTTGCCAGAATGTGGGTGAGACTGTTTTCAGTCTGTCAGACCCTTATATTTTCCACCACTTAGCCCTGAAATAATGCACTTTCTCTGCATTGTCAGACTGCTAATTAGACTAACTGTGGTATAATTACACATTACTGCAAACTTATAAAACTTTTTTGCAGATTGGAAACACTGCACTGTCTACACGATAAGCCTGTATTTTCCCTCTGGCACTCCTCCATCCTCCCTCTCTGTCTTTTCCATGTCTGGCTCACTGGGGCTGTCTGTGTGTCTGCTGCACTCAGTCAGATCCCATGAGAAACTAGGGACAGCCTATATTACTGTCTGACCGTGTGTGTGTGTGTGTGTGTGTGTGTGTGAGTGTGTTACTGGCATTGTGTGTTCTGCCATATAACAACCCAGTGATACTCAGAAGAGTAAGGGGGAGTGCAAACAAGACACTGGGATGGCAAAATGGACACACACACACAGAGTGATTCACTGAGTTGTCTACCAAGTCTGGCAAGCATTTTCCAAAAGTGTGATCCATCTGAGTGCACATGCTGCGAGTAGATCTATCATCAGAATGATACTGCATGTGTGGTGAAATGTATCAAACCTAATGATTTAAGATTCAGAATCCTGGCTGCAGACAGTTAATGTGAATTGGATCAGCATGACTCTGCTATTAACCCCTGATAATTGATCTGTAAAAGCTGAGAGGACGACAGCCATCGGTCACATGGACTTTCTCATGTGTTGTCCCTCTGCGAAGTGTGCTGATGTCATCTCTGGCATGAGCAGCCTCGATGTGGACATATCAAATTAGCCGCAATGTCTGCATGAAAGCATTTATCTGTATGACTCATATACCAAACAGGGGTCAAATATCTTGCCCATGGGCACCTGATGTCCTACCTTCAAAAAACATCTATATCTTATCTAATTCAGATAATAGAAGACATACGTTTGCATTCATGCAAAGTGACGTGTCACAGACAGAGCAGCAGACACTGTGGCTTATCAGTTCTCTGAGGGCCACAGGTTTGATATGAGGCGTCCATCCTGTTGTGCCTTTGAGCAACAACACCCTGGATTCTAGCATCAACACAAGCCTTGGTCATAAAATTAAAATGAGAAGTTTTCTCCAAGTGGGGTCCAGTGACCTTGCAGGCTCCTTGAGGAGATCTCAGACTGGCAACAGCAGAATGAGGAGCAGATTAATTTCATTTACCAATTAGCCAGAGGAGAGAATGGGTGTATGATTACTCCACTGCTTTCACTCCCACCAATTATTTCATCACTTTTAAACAAGTAGCTTAAACCAGATTAAATGAAATCTTAGCAAAGAGGAGAGGCTGATGAGGTCCGCAGCCAGATGGCTCACTATTTTGCAGTCCTTGGCTAAATATCTAAGATCCACTGAAACAAGCAATTAACTGCAAGGATTGTATTGATGCAAACTGCTTCCTCAGTGCACTGCAGTCTGTTTTTTTCCCAAGCCGTGCTCGGAGGTCCTCCCATTGACAGAATTTCAGTTGGTGGAATTTCTTAAGAAAAAGAAACATTTTAACAACCATGATGTACAGTACCTTGAATTCCTGACATAACGCTTTCTCCACCCACAGAGTGCAATGCAGCCACAAGACATATTACATTTCATTGACTTTTTCTCAACTAGAAAATACTCTCTTGTTAGTCTCTCTCACTGTAGATGGAAATGGTGGTTCTTTTTTTGCAGTTTCCAGCCAAAGTATGCAGAAAGTCTGACATACCACTGCAACAAATGAGCTCAAGTTCCCCTTCACTGGCACCAACTGTCATATTCCAAATGTGTTCATTCAAATTCTTAAATTAAACAGGATGTTTTTAATACTATTAATGAGATAAAAGTGGATGTGGGTACAGTTTTTCTTCATACAAGACACAGGGTTTGGTCAAGTTTGCAATCGTACTACCACTACCGCCAGTTGTCCTCTGATTCATTGTTATTATAAATGCAATGATTACAGAGGCGTTTCCTCATCGGGCAGCCACAAGTAGTTTATTAATTACTATTATCTTTATTATCTAGAGTATCAGTATAAGTGTATCTTTTCAGCCTCACACTGTTTATGTGTTAATTTGAGTTGGAGAACACGTGGGGGCTCAGTAGGGGCCCACAGCTTGCTTTTTGCCTCATGGCCCACTTGTGGCTTGATATGGCCCTGGTGGGAGAAAATTTCATTTACACAGGTACATAATAAAAACAGGTAAATGAACAGCATGCAGTTTCCAAAAGTAACTCCCCTACATGATATGAACACAGTTGTCTGCTTGAATCCGGATCAAGGTGGATCAAAGTGAATCTCTACATCAACACAAGGCAGCTGTTCACACCATCGGTTCAGAGGTGAGGGGGCTTTACATGATCCTCATGTGTTGAGAGTGGCCCGCGTGCCCTCTTCCCCACAGATCTCTCACCTTAGAACAATAACCACAATCCACGGCCGGACCAAAACACAAAAAATATCCCCGGTCGGCCCCTCAGATCTCCTGAGCAGATGCCTCTGGGTGGTGCGATATTGCCGGGGAGGCTCAGACCTCATACAGTCAGGCTCTCTCCACATCTGTCCTGAGTTACAGTAGGCACTTTACCCCGTCAAAACCCAGCTGTTTAGGGATTTTCTTTGTTTCTGCAGAGTCGGTTTGATCACGACTGTGTTTCGTGGGAAGAGGCCTTAAAATCATATTTGAGAAGATTCAGTGCCTCTGTGTGTGTGTGTGAGCATGTGACTGATGTGTTTGACTGTGTTTGTAATTGCCTTGAATATCAGTAAATTTCTCTCTGCTGTTTCAGCTTGTTGCTGACCAGTTACTGTGGGATCTCAGCCTAGAAAAATATACGTTTTCCGGAGGAAGAAACTGAGTTGATTAGATAACCAATGTTGGGATATGATGTAGTGAGCTCACTCCTTCTCAGAGTATTTGAAAAGTAATCACCTCTTAGCATGTGATGGGTGAGTAATGTGTTTTGTTTTCAAATGAGTTTTATTTTCAGACATTTTGTTACAGACAAAAGACAACAGTTACTGAGCAGTAAACAAGGAGCACATGTTCACAATCACTGCCCAACAATACCCCAAATGTTGACAATGGTTTCCTGCTGTTGAGTCACAATTTAATTTGAGGAGGTGGTGACGGATGGAGGAATGTAACAGAGAATCAGTTTTGTGTTTACGTTACACTGTGGTGCAATTGTTTGGGTTCAGGGCAGCTCCTGTGGTTCTGCCAGATAGATTCAGAAGATGCAGTGACCACTGGATACTCTGGCGTTCCTAAAATAATCCTAATTATAGGTCTGCAGATGGATTCTGATGGGAAATGGACAATTTTGGTCCATGAGGCCCACAAATGCGCAGTTATTATAGTCGAGCCAAGTTTAGCACATTCTTTCTGTATGGAAAAGCTTCCAACTTCTGAAATCAGCTAGACAGACCAGAAGCAGCATAAAATCATTCTCTGGCATTCTCTTAGAGAGCGAGCCATCAAGGTGACGTTAATAAAATCCCTCTGGAAGTGGTTTCACAACCCCTGCAGCTTTCAAACGGCCTGGCAAGTTTCCTTTTTTGTTGTCAAGAAGAAAAGTTAAATCATCATCAGTTATTTGTCAGAGGAGAACTGAAAACAAATGCTGAGACAAGAGCCTGTGAGCCAGCTCCTGGATGGCTGGTGGCCGTAAATTAGACCGATCACAGAAATGGTGGTGTTTGCCAGGTGGCACCGTAGCCCCCTGATGGTAATCTGTCTGGCCCATGCCAAGCTTTAAAAGGTGGCCGCTCTCGCTACATTGGGATTGCTACAATTACAGCCTTCCAAAGCCCATTACCTGCTGATCTATTTAAAGCTACTGTAGCAAGCCTCTTTCCACCACGGCCTTTGATGTGAGCTTCACCTCAGCAGAGGTAACTTATACAATACACTGTATACACTGCCTGGACATAATAGTAGGAACATAATCCTTTCTGTAGCTGCCGTTGAGGACATTGAGTAAATGTGATCTGTTTCTTTCTGGGAATTTTTGTTATCTACAGATTCCATTCTATAATGTAAAAAAGAGTCAGTATCCTTAAATTTAACTATTTATGATTACGCCTAAAAGGTAAAATACATTTTCCTTTTACTGCTGGCAATGTGGAGAATGAAAGCCCATGAAACAGCACTGAGATCGAAACAAACTACTCAGAAAATATAAAGAAGGGGCTAATGTATGTATACTTTTATTCACTTTCTTACTGAGAATGTAGATCAATACCACTTGTGAATGTAGAATTAATATGAAACTACAGACAGGATCAAGATCAAGATTGGAACCAGGGGCTAATAAATCTCTCTAAAGCTCACTACAGTGATTAACACTTTATATCCACTTTATTTGATATATGTACAAAAACTACGATGTAAAAACAAGTTTTTATTTGACTTGCTGGTAGATTTTTTTTTACCATTGAACCAAGCCAGGTCTTTATGCTAAGCTAACAGCTATAGGTACACATTTAAGAGCTACATAACAGAGTGGTATCAATCTTCTAATTTCCGTCTTGTCCTTTAAATCTGAACCAACCACATATGATGACATGTAAACACATTCAGATACAGATTTTGAAGAACAGGCTGCCTCTCCATCAAAATGTCTCCAATATTTGATACATTCAGTTTAGTTTTCATGCAACTAAATGTTTTAGGTACAGATGCAAAACTGCCTGGACTCCACTTTTCTGACTTCCTGTTTAGTAAGAAATCCACCCAGTATGTAGTGCCACTTTTGAGATTCATGAATTCATGATGGAGTTTTCTACACAGTTGGTATTGCTCACTGACTAGCAGGGAGATATCCACATAAATCTACCCCCCCCCCCCCCCCCCCCACACACACACACACACCTACAAAGTCAAGATGTTAGACCAGAGTTCTGGGGAATTGGGGAGCGGCAACTGCAGCAGCCCACAGGCGGGCAGCGCTGCTCACCAAGCTCAGAAACATTCAACCTCAAAACCACAACTGGCAAACGGAGTGGTGACATCAGCGTCTCTGCGCCACATTTCAGTGCAGTGCATACGAGTTGCATATGTACGGCACAATGGAAAACAGACACAGCCAGATCGTTGGGTGCAGTGCAGTACAGGCGGAGTGTGCTCTACGAACGCAGGCAGCAACAGAAGTGTTGACCTTCAGTGATACTGAGCAGATGCCAGTGAGTCACAGGCCAAATTAAATGATATGCTATTTCCAACCTACTGTAACACAGCAGTTACAGTGTCTCGTATCACTCCCATTGTTCTTGTCAGGTTCCTCTCGCTTTTCTCAGTTTCTCCTTGTCTTAACATGTCATGCAGTCCACACTCCAAACCTCTGCTATCTAAATGCTTCACTGTTAGACAAACTGCGTACAAATGCCACAGGGAGCTCAAACACCACAGTCTTTTTGACTTTATTAAGTCATTATGGATGTTTTTCTCCCCGTACTAAAGGCCACAGGACATGCTAAGTCAACAAATGGAACAATGGCTAACCTTACAGGAAAAGAGATAATCATCGAGTAGGTAATTTGTAGTTAGGCTGACTTGATGTAAACATGACCATTATTGTTGGGAGGCCATTGCCCAGGGAGCACATTAACAGCTATGATCAAGCAAAGTGGACAGCCAAGCAGTGGACAGCCAAAAGCAGCCATTTCAAATAAATTAGAGGATGTATTTCAATGGTCAGATACTAGGCAGTCCACTGAAATTATTTCCACTCTGGGAATACACAAGCCAGGGCTGACAGAAGCATACCAGCCTCCCTTAGTTTCAGGGGAATTCAGTTATATGCAACATCTGTGTCAATATTATGGAGGTTTTAGGGTCCTCTGTTCTTTTTAAGAGGTGGAAAAGGACTACAACTTTCAGCTCTGAGGGCTCAGAGCCAGACAGATGTAAAGTAGGTTTTGGCAAACCTTACAACAGAACAAAAACAAAAAAGTAGACTTAAAGTTTGATCAACTGCTTGAAGTAGTTTTTGATACTAACAGAAAACAGTGGGGAAAATGGCCACCACAAAATTTGAAGAGCCCAAGCTGACATCATCAAATGTTGATTTGTCCAACCAAAAGTCTAAAGACAACAACTAAGACTTACAAGACAAGGAATAGCAGCAAATTCTCATTTTATCAACCTGGAACCAGAGAACTTCAGGCATTTCTGCATGTCAGTTATCAACATAGTTCAAAAATCTTATTGCTGAGGCTCTGCATATGATAACAGAAAGACAGAAAGTTTGGGAGGTTAAAACAAATACATTATCATACATTTTGTTAAAGGCAAAGTGTCAGAATACATATAATCTATTTTGATATTGTATAGCCTTTGCATCATACATACAGCATGGCACATTAACATAAATAGCCTGCAGTCAAGGATGTGTGGAGGTGATGGGCATACATCTTTATTCGATCACGTATTTGCAAGTAATCAACCTTTACAGGCAGACATTAGTTATTCTGATGTGTCACAGTAATTACACCAAGCTATGTAAATTACATAAGAATTTAATTGCTGTTGTCAGCCTAGTTAAAGACTAGATAGATAGATAGATAGATAGATAGATAGATAGATAGATAGATAGATAGATAGATAGATAGAATGCATGAGTGCATGAGTTTGATTACTTTGTCTTGAAATGCTGAGTGTGAAGTGACCTTATCGCTGAGCAGCATCCAGCTGCCTCCCCGCTGGAGAAGAGGGATGGTTCCTCAGTGCTGTGCTCTAGTAGCTGTAGAGGGGCTGTTCCCTCAGCAGATCCCAGCTCAGTCCGTCCAGAGCAGCGGCCGGGGTGACCGCCGGGGACTAGGCGGCAACGCAGCGACGCATTTTACAGGTAAAAGTGGCTCCAGGTCGAGAAATACGCCGCGTTTAATTCAGGCGTTTGCCGGGGTTCTGTTTTTTTAAATTTCACGACACATGCGGGACGGCTGAGGAGGCGAGCTGCTGCTGCTGAGAGGAGTAGACAGAGGTTGAGAGTCGCATCTGCTCGGCGTTCAACATTTCCAGCGGTCCCTCAACTTGCAGCCAAACCAAGCCAGCTACCTCGGCGCTCTCCTGTCCGGCTGTCCCCGTCTCCTCTGCCGGGATTAGAGGATTTAGGACAATACTGTGGCACTTTGAGGACGCGACATCAGAAGGTGAAGGAGTGGGAGGATGGCGGTCTTTATTTTTTTTTTTTAACTTGAAGCGTGTGCGGTGGCGACTGCCACTATTTGCGGACGCGCTCCTATCAGCTGAAGGTTAAAGATTGCTGATGGAGCTAGCCAGGCTAGCGTTAGCCCCGTTGTGCCGTTCTCTGTGCTGTGGAAGAGAGGCCAAATTCCGTCCAAATTACGCAGTTTTATATGTCCTAGCTTACGAGCAGAGATTTATATCGAGAAGAACACTAATTTAGGACTTAAGCGAAATACTGCGGCCATGGCTTGCATTCGGTAGGCATTCTGTGTTACTCCAAACACCTACTACTTATATGCAATTTAAACTTATAGAATTGCTTTGCCTTAAATCTCTTAAGTGGTATTCCATCCACAGTGAGCTGTGATTGGTGATAGTGAGCAGTCGGAGTTATAAAACAGAGCTATCATTGAAATGCAGTCTTTATAGTGGGTCATTCAAATGCCGAATTTAACCAAGGACTTCTACTGATGAGTAGAGGATCTTAAGTCATGTTAAACAGGTATGCATCTAGTCTTTGCTGTAGCGAAACCTTAAACAGGCAGATGTTTTAATGGAATTTGGCGTGCTTTCTCCCCGCATCTGAGAACTGCGCGCATCGGGGCTAGGCTAGTCTGCTACGACAGCAACCTGCAACAGAACCAGCGGGGCTAGCATCATGCCAAGCCTGTCAATCATTTCATAACGACATGATGACAACACTCGGGTCCAGTGATGTGTAGCTCTCGGTTCTGGTCGGATGCTTGTGAACACCAAATGGCGATGGAAATGAGCTTCAAACAGCCCTTGGCAAATGGTCTGCCAAGTTTAGGCTGCTTTGATGTTTGCATGCTGTCACTTTGTCACACCTGCAGCATGTTTGCATGATGATGGCTGCTGCTTGACCTCTCTTCTCCTTCCCCCCACGCAGCCTCCTGCACGCACTGCCTTATTTTATAACCTTGCATGGATACACTGTCGAGGCAGCTCTTGCTTTAATTCTTAAATAATGTTATGTACTTAGATTTACGTTTCAGTGTTGAACGTTGAACTTAAAAGGTTTTTATGGTGTAGTTATATTTAATAGCCTACATCTCTCAATGGATAAAACACTCGCCTCTGCTCTGCTCTTTACTCCTCATACCTCAAATCATGTCACAGTGATTGCAATAGCTTAATGGCTTTAATTTTAGGTCTTGCACATAAATTATTGCTGTCACTTAGGGACCTCTAGAGGCCAGATTGTCAAAGCCAAGATTTCACCTGATCTGTTCAAGTTCAAGATAATGTTATTACTTAGTTATCATAATGTTGCTGCAGTGAACAACTTCAGCTGAAGCACCATTATCTTAAGTGTAGGCGTTTGTGTAGTAATCCCATTTTATCCCACCAGATTTGATCAAGTCACTGTTATTAGAGCTAGGCTGTCATGCCCTCAGGTCTGATTATTTTAGGTAGTGTTGTTTATAGTATTTATGGAAGTACTCTTAACTCTGCCCAGGAGTGATCTGTTCCCTGTTGCCAAGACCTTTCATAGCTCAGTGAGCTTACATCAAAAGCTGTTTGTAAATGTCAGCAAAGAGACATTTTCTAGACTGAGTGTGCTGAATTTTTAGATACCAGAGGCTGACGAGTTAAAAAGCCCAAAGAATACTGTGGAACAAAGCCCGGATGAGCGCCAGCTAATATGTAGTTTCGCAGAAAAGAGCAAGAAAAATCTTAAGTGTGTGTGTGGGCGCATGTGTGTTATGTGGTAGGTCTTTCACACATCCTTGAGACTGGGATGGTGTGTGAACACAAGGCCCCCGCTAGATGCCCTGAGGGGGGGTGGAGTATGGTGGGACAGGGAGCGTATTAAGAAGGGAAGCAGCTCATTAATTCCTTCCAGCAGCGGAGGAAAGGGTTGGTCAGCGAAACTGGAGGGGCCCTCCACGGCTATGAAATGAGTCATACCAGTTCAACTTTCAGGAGTGGTCCAAACAGTGTGCGATAAGTGAGGGCTGGGATAACTTCCTGGTGTTGCAGGCAGACTGGTTGTCCTAGGGCTAGACTTTCCCTTTCCAGTAATCGTGTGTGTGCACTAGCTGTTGTAGATGGTAGAGAGCTCTGTCCTCTCCCTGTCTGTCAGTCTTTAGCTTTATTTCTAGGCCAGGCACGACAAGAAAACAAGTTTTTCTGCCATTGGGTAGCTGTAGCCGAAGCCTCTGAAAGTCATCCGATGTTTGCCCGGCTACAGGGATCCCCTCGGAGGTCCTGCCTGATGTCACATGTGATGTCAGAGCAGAGGTGACGCAGGCAGGAGGAAGGAGGCTGGTGGATGAAGCCAGCCATAAACGTGTGAATGCTACTGACATCTGCCAGTGTGCTTCTCAGAGCGAGAATGCAGGGCAGTGAATCTGAGGCATGAAATGAAATGGAATGCACACTTGGTGTATATATTGTTATGTCCTGGCTGGATGCTCACCGTTGGATGTCCATATGTTGGCAGATTGAGCTGTCTGCTTTGTGATTTCTGTGTGTCGCTTTTATGCCAATACAGTGATGAAGCCCTTGAGATAACCCTGACTATTCATTTTCATGTGTTTACATAGCAGTTTTCCACATTCATCAGGCCGTCCATCATGACAACACTTTAGTTACATTGAGTGGAAGAAGCTTTTCATCCCACCTGTAATCTACATCACAGTGTGATGTCAACATAATTCTGCTGTTGCCTCGTCCTATCGGCTGTCTTTAAATGTCAGCTGTCTTGATGGAGCATAGTCTCTCGGATGTTGCAGTGGTAAAATATATTTATGTTGGATTGTTTATTACCTTCCCCTCTATAATACTGAGCAAGAGGCATGCAGAGTCCACATCTGATTAGCAGAAAGCCAGAATGTGCTAACCCTTTGATCACTGTGTTCCTGGCTGATAAACCATGCCACTGTCATCTCTAGCAAGCCCCGGACCTTGACAGACACTAATTACCATGAAGCCAGTTTGGCAGGCTCAGAAACTGCATGGCTTGGGAATAGTTCAGTGCAGGTGAAGCCTACTGTGTAGCAAAACAGTGCCTCATTGGATTAGCGTGCCTAATAACCTCTCCTTTATGTTTTTTTTTTGTTCCTCTCATATGAAATGATAATTTTCAAATGCTGGCATGAGCTGCGGCGTTTTGGAACAAATGCTCAGCCCTGTATCTCCCTGCACATAATGTATGAGTGTTGGATGCATTCAGTTGAAGAAAATCTCATGACGTCAAATTCCTACATTTCAGCTAAACTGAGCTAAGCCTGCAACACAATGGAAAATGAGTCCATTGATGTAATCATCCGCACATCGGCAGTGTCTTAGTGGTTGCTGTACAGCTTTGCCTTATGCATTAATGAGCTATTAGCTATACTGCTCTTTTGCGTAAGCCAGCTGTTATTGAAAATTTTCTTTGGATTGAAACACTGACTGAACTTGGATGACAAATGTTTGGCTGGTCTACTTTTTAACAGTCTGAAATGAATCAGAACCACACCATCGTGTTGCAGACTGTGATGTGTTGGAATATGGTGGAATAAAAACAACATCGCCCTCCCCCTGTCCCCCTCCATCCCGTCCTGCCTTTGATTTCACTGCCAGTGAGTGCCAGAGTCTGACTGTAATAAGTTTTGGACTGAAGCAATGCAGCGGGAATATCTTAGCAGCCCACATGCTATTGTCTGTGAGCTACCATTCACAAAAGCAAAACAACTGTTGCCATGGGATATGCTCAACAAAATAATGTAAGTGGGTGTTTTTTGGCTAAACCTTTCCACATGAGCTAATTGACTCACAATGCACGGGGCTTGCCTGTTGCTACTCTCTCTACCAGGAGGGCGTGGATGCTAGAGAAAGCACATGGGTTGCAACGTGGTGATGAGCTCTTTTTGTAACGGACAGTTACATTTTTTTGTTGTTACTCCATAACACATGTTCACATGCTAGTTTACAACCTTTGTTTCTCATTGTTACAGTAGGATATAATTGTCCAAAACTAGTTGCATTGCTGCTGAGCCCAGAGGGATTTTTCTGATGGATGGCCAGTGTCCAGAGGGCAGATAGCTCCCCAGATAATATGCCTACACTTTATGTTGCTGAGTTACAGTCTACCTGATGTGTAGAACATTGTGCTTCCTAGAGGTCAGCGTGGATAAAATATGGCCTGAGGTTGTTTGGCTGTTTAGTCCTCTGGCCGCAGCCAAAAGCATGCCTCCAACTACTTTCCCCGGGACAAACAGGAGCTCACAGAGAGCCTGACTGGAAACATTTGCGACACCGTCGGCTCTCCTCCATCCTCACAAAGACGCACTTCCTCAGGAAGAGAGACGGCCCCTCCACTGGACACAGTGATGTCACATAGATAAACAATCTGTGGACTGTTGCTGTTTGCTGAATGTGATGGGCTGTCATCCCAGAGAAACCCGTGTGCGTGCACAGTCCTAACAGATGCAGGCCAGAGACTAGCCAAGTACACACCCACTCGGGTCAGTTGTTATAGATCCAAGGAGACTGGGAACAATGTGGTGAAGAGGTGCGGCTCTTGTGGAATATTTTAGGAAGCAGGCTTATCGTCTTTTTGGTTGCAGGCTCTGGTGTTTGTGATTTCTTTTGTTGTGGTGCCTTCATGCTGGAGCCTGTTAAATCCAGATTTGTTTTTGTCTGTAGTTCTTCACTTTTAGGAGGGATGTTCTATTTTAACACATCTCTGTGTCCTCTTCAGGAAAACATTAATCACTGTTACTCAATTTGTTTTGACCACAGCACAGAAACGTCTGCTTTTCTGCTCTCTATAAAGTTTATTTATATAGTCTGATTTATGCAGATAACCTTTACATGTTTTAGGCTTGTAACCTAAAACAACTACTATTTACTAACATATTCTAACACTGCAGTTCTGTCCTCCCTGAGGCCTGATCTAGGTCTCTGTCCTGCATTGTCTGCCACCCATGCTGTCCCTCTGCTTTCCTTCCTCCCCACCTCCCTACCATGCCCTCATCTCAGTTGGGCCATGAATAAGGAGCTGACACCAAACTGTCAACCTGCAAGCCGTCATGCCCCTGCAGCCTGCCGCTGGTGTAGCCACCAGTAAGGGCACAGGCCCCCCTCACACAGCAAAAAAATGCTTGTATCTGTTTTTAATAAACAAGCCGCGGCCTTGACAAAAGTTCACTTGACCTTAAAAGCGGCGATCTTCCATCTTTCACTGCGTAGTAAACGTAAATGATGATGTTACAGTAGTAGCGTACAATGACTGATTAGAGAAAATGTGGGGGCTG
Source organism: Lates japonicus (assembly GCA_033238685.1). Lineage (NCBI taxonomy): Eukaryota > Metazoa > Chordata > Actinopteri > Centropomidae > Lates > Lates japonicus. The sequence goes on along the minus strand of BRZM01000480.1, from coordinate 121,690 downwards.
GTGAGAGGGTCGTCTGTGGGGAAATGCCAGACCTCATGTGGTTCTATTTATTTTTAGCTTACTTTGCAGCATATGTTATCCATAAACTGTATCATTAATTTCTCTCTTTGAGCGAGCTGTGTTATTAAAAATACAGCAGATCTGCACTTTTTTTTTCTAGTTGCCAAATTCAAGCGCCTTTAATGCCAGTCTTTTTCACACAAGAAGGCATTGTAGCGAAACACAATGTTGTTGTGTTTTGGGGGATGAAAGCCGGCCATTGTTGCGTACCGTTGCTTGAATCTGAGGTTTTATTTGAAATAAAATGGGTAATTCCATTGCGTAACAGCATTAGCAGTATTTAAACGGTGCTTGTCATGGGAAGGAGGGAGTGAGGGTGGGGGTAGGTGGGGGCTGAGTGAGGGCAGGTCATTTTATAGGAGGAAATCCTTACTTTTACTGATGATGGAGATAATCCTCATTTAGTGATGACACCAAGAGCAATTGCCTCAGATTAAGGATTTAGCTAGATTAGATGGCATATGGATGCTCAGTTAAAACAGGTTAATATGCAAATATCATAACAAAAGTGAATTATCATATTAATAAACACAGCCCTTTACCTAAGGCTCACTTAATTAAGCCTTTGCCTGGTTGGAGGGATAGGCCTCATTTACAGGGAGGAAAGAGTATGATACCAATCTGACTCTGAT
>BRZM01000480.1:88297-101299 GCA_033238685.1 Lates japonicus | reverse complement strand
AAATTTAAACACAGAGGCTATTCCAGGGAAACACGGGGTTGCTTTCATCTGAAAACAAGCAGCATTTCTGTGGTAAGGCCATGAAATTTTACGTTGTTTTAGCTCTCTTTGTGTTTTACTTTCACTTCCCCTATTATTCCTACTCATCATTCAGAGGGAACTTGGCAGGAGTATCAGCTATTCTCCAGGCTGTGAGAGTAATCTGAATTTGATTTGCTTACACACTGCAGATGTATAACTCACAAGTCTTTTTGTGTGTGATGGAGGCTAACACGCGGCATATTAAAACAACTTGGGTTCTGCTTAGTTGAAAATCACCAGTCCACCAACCAGTCCTCATGGACAGCAGCATGGCCCAGCCCCCGACTTTCCCACCGGGCATCCATCCCTGCCCACAGGCCCCCAGCCAGAAGAGGCGCACAGTGCCAAGGAGTGTGGGAACTCACCCAGAGAATACAAGCCAAACCTTAGTCATTCATACTTAGTGGAGGTGTAAGACAAACAGGCGAACAGCAAGAGAAGACCAAGGGTGCCAAGACAAACAAAAGGGGTTGTGTGAGCACTATGATGCTGCATATACAATACAATGCAAAAATATATTAATGCAAATATGTGTTACATGCATATGATTTAAAACTGCACACTCCTCTCTCAAGTCACAACATGAAATGTACACAAGCAATTATCCCTCAAACACACTTAGTCACAGTCAACAGAGCAAAACCAATTTGGCAAGAGCAACAAACAGACTGAGTGAGGTATGCATAGAACCACTGACAATGCACATAATGAAGTCTTGTAATGAATCCATAAGTTGGAAAGTGACCACATAAATGCACACACCGAATCCTCATCGACATGGTCACCAGTGCTCAGCAGCTGCACACACTTCATGAACAGTGCATCTTCATGGCTGAGTGTCATGTAAACGGCTGTTGAAATGTCAGTGGCTGAATGCCCATGCCGGGGTCAGCGCCGGCCGCCAGCCCCACCAGCCTGCCTGAAGCAAGTACAGGCACAGCTTTGTCGGCTTGGCAGAGGAGACCTGGCCCCTGCTCAGAATCCATATTTGTATGTGATGATGGAGCAAATCTCCAGCCTGAGAAAGAAACTGCCAATGATCTGCTTCCATATGGCTTCTCCCATTGCTTCTAGTTTTAGTTGTGACAACTTGAATAAGCGACTTTTCGTTAGCTTGCAATTTGAACGAAATTTTAGATGAACTAATTATATATTTGATGGATGTTTTTACATTGTAACTATGATTAATGGTCTTACTAAGGTGAACTGACCAAAGAACAGTTTAAAATCACTTAATCCTCAGGTTTAAAAAACATGGTTAATCTTTGGTTAAGTATTGCATACACTAGCAAACAAGGTACAGTCAAACACCCTGTCACTCAAGCATGTGCTAGTATATACATCATCCACATGCACCATAAACACACACCACACACACACATGCAGATAGACAGTGTTAGCACACTGTACTGTACTAACTCTCCATCACATGGTTTCTCTGAGGCCTGAGGCAGAGTTTTCACCTGCTGGCTCTGGCACCAACACAAAGACCTTATTGTGACCAGTTGATCTCACTGCTGTTAATCATGGATAGATTATAAGACTTGGGAACACACACACTCACACATATACACGTATTCCGTGGGTTTTTTCATTTAATAATGCTTTCACAGATGCGTACAAGAGTCACTTGCATGCAAGGAGTCATATGGAGGGATCATGTACAGATCACCGTTTAGGATAGTTCTCTCAACCTGCTGCCACATGAGTGATTGTGCTGTCTCATTTTAAGTTTGAGGGTCAATCAAAACACACAGTCTAATGCAGGCTTGATGCTGTTTGAAACTTGGCATTGTGAACAATTAACTATCAAGTATTTATAAAACAAAGTTAAATGCTATCAAATACATTTTTAAAGCACAGCTGCTTAAAAGGAGTGAATGTGCTCTTATTACACCATAAATGTAATAAGAATGCCACGTGGTTTGGACTGCCAGTATTTCAGTTATAGCACAGGGCAATGGCACCATCTGCTGGAGAAAGCATAAGAGGCACTGGCACCCCTAATCGATTTCACATCATTGTAAATATGCTGCAGATACATGGTATACGAGCAACTTTTTGAGAAATAAAAGTAACTATATGTTATAATATATATAATATATTATATATCCAATGTTGTGTTATCAAGTAAACCCACACACACCAAGGGATCCACTGATGCAGTTCGCCAATAGTATTTTGCAATTTGATTAACTGTAAAATTGTTTGGGAATTTGCATTATGTTAGCTAATATCAACTAAGGGTCCTATTAGCTAATTTTGAGTCCCCTACATGTGTGTGGGGGGCTTTGTGTAAAAAACTAAATAAGTAGTTGTCGTGGCTGAAAGTGGTTAAGGCGATGGACTAGAAATCATTAGTCTCCCCAGGTTCGAATCCTGCTGGACAACGAGGTGTGAAGTTTTCACTGCTGAAATCTTTGCAACTTCTGATAACTCATAGAAGCTGGGTGGACTGAATTTATTTTCTGAAATTACTGAATTAACCTTTCCTGCAGTATGTAATTGGTAATAATGACTTAAAAGCACATAAATAAATGTAATAGTTAAACAAGGCACTAAATGTTCATTCAAAGCAGCTCTTTAAGTACTAATGCAGGATCTCGAACCCGCGCGGGAGACCCCCAATGGATTTAGTCCATCAAGTTTAATCCACCGCCACGACAACTTCCTGGTCTATGTGTTAACAATATTCTGGGTTATTATCAGGTTAGTACTTTATCAACCTGTGGGAAACAGCAACATGGCAGCTGTGTGATCCCCACACACATATTCCGGGTGTCAAAGTTCATTCATACATCTTCATATAAGAGACAAATTTTTACAGGTAAAGCTGAATAAATACACATTGTTAAATGTTTTCAAATATTTCATCTCAGTATTTCTTCTCTTTCCTTTAAGAAGCTGAATGACAGCAGAAAACATATGTAATCTCGACAGAAGCAAAGCAAAATGAAAACTGAGTTTCTTTGACTTTAAAATAGCTTTTCTAATCTTATATGTTGTGATGAGAGGTTGTCTTGTGCCAGATAAGAGGTTCTTGTTGCTGCTTGTTATGAATGTAAGTTTATAGAAGTACACAGGAGGAGTGAAATCTGATGAGCCAACTTCGCTTTCACAGCTGTTAGGTGTCAGAGTGTCTTACACACAATATCTGATGTTAATTTGATCCACAGCAACCACTGCCATGGGGTAAGGTGCGTGCAAGTTGTCGTGGCCGAGTGGTTAAGGCGCTGGACTTGAACTATTGGGGTCTCCACAGGTTCGAATCCTGCCGACAACGGAGCACTTGAGTGAGTACAAACATCTTAGCTTTATCAGTGAATGTAGAATTATACCTGCAGCTGCTCCCAAAATTTGTAGTTCCTCATCAGATTTCACTCCTCCTGTGTTGTTGCTGTTTTAAAACTAAGACCATCGGTCACCCTTCATGCTCTGTGGATGGGAACATTGTCATCCTTAAGAGGACGTCTGCCAGGAGCCACCACAGCCTCTCAGAAACTAACTGCGATGGCCGGGAATCGAACCCGGGTCAACTGCTTGGAAGGCAGCTATGCTCACCATCACAATCTTTGCAAGCTTCTCTGATAACTCATAGAAGCTGAGGTGGACTGAATTTGCCAAAAAGGGGTGTAGTGGAGAGAAGAGAATATCCTGAATTCCCTACTTCTATAAACTTACATTCACAACAAGCAGCAACAAGAACCTCTTATCTGGCACAAGACAACCTCTCATCACAACATATAAGATTAGAAAAGCTATTTTAAAGTCAAAGAAACTCAGTTTTCATTTTGCTTTGCTTCTGTCGAGATTACATATGTTTTCTGCTGTCATTCAGCTTCTTAAAGGAAAGAGAAGAAATACTGAGATGAAAATATTTGAAAACATTTAACAATGTTGTATTTCGACAGCTTTTACCTGTAAAAAATTTGTCTCTTATATGAAAGATGTATGAATGAACTTTGACACGGAATATGTGTGTGGGGATCACACAGCTGCTTACATGTTGCTGTTTCCCACAGGTTGATAAAGTACTAACTGATAATAACTTAGAATATTGTTAACACATAGACCAAGAGTTGTTGTGGCCGAGTGGTTAAGGCGATGGACTAGAAATCCATTGGGGTCTCCCCGCGCAGGTTCAAATCCTGCCGACAACGAGGTGAAGTTTTCACTGTTGAAACGGTTGACTGCTTTTTTGATGACCTATAGCAGGTAACTGTGGTACCTGATAACCCACACATACTGGTCTGTTATCAGGGAGGTGACGATGGTTAGACATTAAACTAGACTTCTGAACTCAAGTGGCAATTCTATCCTTAAGGAAAGAAAATGAAAGGTACTTGTGTCTTATGGTGTTGTGGCTGAACAATTAAGTTGACAGGCCGGGAATGTTCATGCAGTGACACTTTCAGTAGTGTGAGTCAGGCCTCTCTGATAAACTGTGGCTGCACTGCCTGTTAAATCAGCTCCATGCAGGACACCTTCAGTGTTACTTTTTGGCTATTTCTGTCACACAAGGAAGGTACCACATTTGTTTGGAACAAAGAGGAGACTGTAACCTTCCACAGATTATTACATGAAATGAATATAAATGTCATATTTCCATTATGTTTCCTACTAATGGGGCTCTTCCTCTACAATGGTTTAATGGAACCTGACTGGAGAATTAGCACCGCCAGCTGTTTATTTCAATGAACCAACATGTTATATTCACATAACAGCAGTAGATGGAAACTCACATTACTCTGCATTTTCTTTTGCAGATTTTCTCTAAGTTTAATTTTATTTTTTTATTTATATTTTATTCTACAATTCTAATCATTTTATACTTTTATGGCCGATCTCCCCTCTGTCTATGTCAATGGGGCCCTGAGTTTGGTATTAAAACTTGGATTAACTTGATGTTAATCCAAGTAATTTTAGTCACTACAGAAATCATATAGCTCCCAGATATAACTAAATATTAGGCCACACTATAGCAAATAATTGAGTGTACTGCTCCTTTAACACAGCATACAAGCACTGCAGTCTATGACCTTTAACCACAGACCTATTCATTCTTTACTTGCAAGGCAAAGATAAACAAGAAATATTAGTTTAAATCTTTACGGGACTCCAGACTAACTTTTTACATTGGTTGCCCTGGTGCACTAAATTTTTTCGTGTAGGTGCACCAGCACATAATTCAGGTGCACCCAGAATTTTCCACCATGTCTTTTCAGTCAGTTCCAGTGCACATTGGTAATTTCTGAACACAATTTCTTAATAATTATAAAATTATTTCGATTCTCAAACAAGTGTTTCATCTCGCAGCACACAGTTTCCCTTTCAAACCATACTGTATATTATTGCTACAAACAAAACAAACCTGCCAGTATCTTTTCCCTTTACTTACATTAGTGACCAAAAACAAACGGTGCACACACCAATATTCACTCTTTGTCGACAAAATAATGACAAAATAAAATCACTGCAAAACTTAACTGTCGCTTAATTCAAACTGAAGCAAAAACCAAAAGGCTGTGTGGTGGCCTACCTAGTTTGTAGAGCTGTGGTGCTCCAGAGGGGACTACCTGTCCACAGGCCTGTGTCCGCCATGGATGGTGTCCACGGGCAGGGTGGCAGCACCTGGGTATAATCACAGTCTGGCGGTTATCCAGCGTTGTCAGAGGAGCTCTCAACATTCCCGGGACCTCTATCTGGTTGTTGACTCTAGTTTCCAGGTTGGAAGCAGTCCAGACGAAACTACTATGTCCTGTTGGGTTAGCTAGCAGCAGCCCTCAGTCCCCTCACACTGCTAATTAACCACTCACTTCATTAACGAGCGGCCTCCCGTACAGGTTACAGCACAGCAAACTTCAGGCAGGAACTCTGTTACTCTCAAGAGCCTGAGAGCTTGGGAATTATTAAACTGACAATCTAAAACATCCATCACAAACATTTCCAGCAAAACTTCGGAACTCCACCGTAAACTACCGAATTACGTCGTTTGCCCCTCAGCACCATTTCAGACTGTGTTGGTACGCGTCAGGTCCAGAAATGGGAATCCGTGTGGACCACGTTTTCTTGCCATGTGGACATTTCACCACGGTGTGCATGCTCTGACAGATCAGTTTGTAGCCATTAAAGCTGTCTGTTTATCACATTGATCTGTTCGTTGGAGTTGTTTTGAACAGGTTGCGCTGTTTAGGAGTTGTGCGGCCTCTGTTCGATTAATGATGCCATCTGACATCCTCTGTCAGTTAAAGTCTTTAGATATCAATGTCCCTGTTCTCCTGGCTCTAACCATATTCAGGGTATGATGTAGAACATAACCTGATTATTTGGGTCTGTGTGATTCGAACATTATCAGGTTACTGTTCATTTCAGTGCACACTTTCTGGCTTTCACACTACTGGCCTCATCATTAACAAAATGCCAGACTAACAGCAGCAGTGTAGAGGCGTGTTCGCACACATATCATTTGAAACCGTGCTGACAACTGGCGCTGACGTTTAGAAGACAGAACTGGATCTAACCGTTTGATGCATCGATATCAACCATTTTCCACGTCTGTGTGTGGACCAGGGGCCATGGTTTTTGTTAGCGTAAGGTCTCTTTGATTTCATTCTGTGTCCTGTGACATGCAGTCTTATTAATGAAGATGTGACCGGTCTGCGTTGTGATTTCTGATTATTGGGTCTGCGGCGTAATCGGTTATTTATGGTTGAACAGATGAAACATGGTGGATCTATTGATTAATTACTGCGCAGTGTTCTGCTATTGAAGGTTGTGTGTGGAGAGCTTGATGTGACTGTTGTGTTCCTCTATTAAACCTGTTGTTTTGTGCATTTAGGAAGCTAGCTCGATGACCAGGAATCGGGCAGACAGACATCAAACTCAGTTTTGAGACAGATTATAGTCTTTCCACTTGGCGATGGTGTGGTATAGTGGTGAGCATAGCTGCCTTCCATGATTGACCTGGGTTTGATTCCGGCCACTGCAGTTAGTTTTAAATAAAACAACAGACTGGGGAGGTGGTTTGTATCTGAAGTCTTCTGTGACATCACAACAGTGAACAGACCGAAATCTGATCGATGGGCTGTGATGTTCCAGACTCTTAACATTGCTTTTGGCACAGGACGTCATGGTTTGTCAGCGTTTGTTTATGTTTTATGTTAAGACGACGTGGTCAGTGGGCGCAAGATGCTGACATGAAACCTGCTGGTTGGAGATGGTATGCTTATTGGTCACGGGTGCGTTGTAGGACCAGCAAGACGCAATGGCTGGAATTGGCGGGGAATCGAGACAGGTCAATGCTTGGAGACGTATGCTCGCCACTATACCACTAAATAAACAGCCCAGATGTCTGCTTCTTGCTCAGAACTGAGCTTGATATCTGGAACTCAACAGGGAGAGGAGGGAGGGAGAAGAGGAGGAGGAGCAGAGGACAGGGAGGAGGAGGAGGTACATCACAAAGAGCAGAGAAGAGAAGAGAAGACAGGGCCTGGGCTCTGTGCCTACATAAACTCACATTTGGGACCTGTTGCTCACTTTCCCACAGATGCGCTTTTGTTCACAGGCGTGTGGTGGTATAGTGGTGACATAGCTGCCTTCAAGCAGTTGGGCCGGGTTCGATTCCGGCCATGTGATCAGCTGGATGCATAAAGCAGCGGCTTTAATTGAGGGTCATGCAGGTGATACAGACAAGAGTTAGCGAGACACATGGTTCTGTTTGATGCTGCACAGAAGCCGGTGTATTTGCTCCTGTGAGGTTCTCATGTGCTGTCTGAGGATGCTGGCTGGGTGTTCCATCCTTACAACATATTGACGTGTAATCTCCAGAATCTCCTGTTTGTAGAGTGAGGCTGGATTTAGCCGGCAGGATTCGAACCTCTGGCGGGGAGACCCCAGTAGTTTCTAGTCCATGTGCTTAACCACTCGGCCCACGACAACACGTGGCTGTTGTTTTGATGAGAGTTGTTGCTGATCATCAGTATCATTAACAGCTTTAACGTTAATATTTTATTGTTAAAATTGCAAGTAAGTGGTTTTAAGATTGTATTATAAACTGGTGAGTCAGCGGGTTGATCAGAATTGTGAAACTCTGGGCGTACGGTGAATGACAGAGAAACATACAAACGGTTTAAAGATTGTCAAGAATGATTTAAATCGGTATCTTTGTGATCAAAGAATTTAAATTATCAAAGTACCAAAACCAAGCATTTTGATGTTTAGACTGTGCTCATAGAATGTGTGTGTGGGGATCACGCAGCTGTTTACATGCTGCTGTTTCCCTCAGGTTGATAAAGTGCTAACTGATAATAATTTGGAATATTGTGAAGCAGCAGAGTAGGTGGTTGTCGTGGCCGAGTTGTTAAAGCGATGGACTGAAATCCATTGGGGTCTCCCAGCAGGTTCGAATCACTGCCCGTGGCAGTGAGACCACCACTGTTGAAATCTTCTCTGATAACTCTATGAAGCTAGATTTGCCAGTCTTGGTTTGTATGTAATTAGAATTTGATTGGGCTGGTGTAAGCGGTGTACCTCTATAATTATTACTTGTTCTGTTGACAGAGCATATGAGTTGGCAGAGACTTCATGTATGAACTATCTTTCCTCAATTAAACCTGTTGTTTTATGGTTGAGAACTGCGATGGCGGGGAGATCAGACCGGGTCAACTGTGGAGGCAGCTATGCTCTTACTATACCACCATCGCTGTAGGATGTCTGCTTCTTGCTCAGAACTGAGCTTGATATCTGGAACTCAACAGGGAGAGGAGGGAGGGAGAAGAGGAGGAGGAGCAGAGGACAGGGAGGAGGAGGAGGTACATCACAAAGAGCAGAGAAGAGAAGAGAAGACAGGGCCCTGGGCTCTGTACCTACATAAACTCACATTTAAGGACCTATTTGCTCACTTTCCCACAGATGCAAGCTTTGTTCCACAGCGATGGTGGTATAGTGACATATAGCACCTTCAAACAGGGTGTGAGTTCGATTCTGGCCATACAGTTGGCTTTAGATGCATAAAACGGCAGCTAATTGAGGGTCATGCAAGTACAGACCCAAGTTAGCAGACACCTGCTTGCTCCTGCTTTGGTTCTGTTTGATGCTGTTTGAAACGGTGTGTTGCTCCTAGAGTTCTCATGTGCTGTCTTTTAAGGATGCTGACACAGGTATTTCCATCCTTACAACATGTTGACGTGTTTATGATCTCGATCCTCCTGTTTGTAGAAGCGGGGAGCTCGTTTGGCCGTGGGTTCGGACCTCGGCGGGGACTACAGTAGTTTCTGGTCCAGCCAGCAACCACTCATTGCGACAACTGGGTGCTGTTGGTTTTGATGAGGTTGTTTAACATAGATCACATCAATGTCAGCCCATAACTTTAAAAGCGTTAATGTGTTTATTGTTGGTTGTTAAAATTGCCTACTGCGTAAGTGGTTTAAGAATTATGTATAAACTGATGCGTCGCAGGTTGATCGTTGTAAACTCTGACGTACGTGAAAACAGAACATACAAGCAGTTTAAATGGTCAAAGATGGTTGAAATCGGTGTGCTTTGTGATCAAGTTTGGTATCAAGAAATTGGGAGCCAGGCGTTTTGATGTTTGGACTGTGCTCATGGGATATTAATATTGGGATCACACGGCTGTTTACGTGCTGCTGTTTCCTCAGGTTGATGGGGGTGCCTAACTGATATTGATTTGGAATGTTGTGAGCAAGCAGGTGGAATTGGTTGTGGTGGCGGGGTGGTTGAAAGGCGTTGGACTGGGGAGTCCATTGGGATTCTCCCGGCATGGGTTGAGATCACTGCTGGGCAACGAGGGTGAGTTTTCACTGTTGAAATCTTTGCAACCTTCTCTGATAACTCACTGGGCTGAGATTGGACTGGTTGGCTACAAATTACTGAATCAACAGCACCATGCATTATAGCAATTGTGCTGACTTTAAAACATAGTAATGTATTGTAGACAGGTTTGCACTAAGTAGTTCAGAGTGTTGTTTTGATTGGGCTGGTGTAAACCATGGCACCGTAATTATTACTACTTTGTGTTCTGTTGACCGGGAATTATTGTGTGTTGGCAGGATAAACAATTTTCTAAATTAAGCGTTGGTTTGTACTAATTGTGATGGCTGGGGTTGGATCGGATTGACTGGCGGGTGGCTATGTTCACCACTGTACCATCACTGTGAGATGTGGTTGCTCCGAGCTGATGTCTGGTGTTCAACGGGAGTTGGAAGGGAGGGCTGGAGGAGGAGGGGTGTCATGGAGGAGGGAGATGAGAGAGAGAAACAGGCCTGAGGGAAATGTCTGCAGTTTGCTGTACCTAACATCCAGCTGGCAGCACTAGTCTAATCTCTGGCTGTGACATTCACATATGTTCCTGTTAACCATGGATGGATTTTGTTTGTTGATCCGGTGTTTTACAAGGAAATTGAGGCCAGTGCATAATATTTGGATGGTGCGCGTCACTGTTTCATCTCCATAACGTGGAATCTTGGATAATTTGTTGTGTTGGGATTCAGACAAATGGGTGCATCCTTTGGGAATGAGCACATATTGCTGTGGATCAGATTGACAAGTCCGGATGGTGTGTTGGACACTGTTTGGGCTGTGGAGAGCAGGTTATTAGGTGGCCCGGTGTGGTTGGGCGATGGACTTGAAGTCCATTGGGGTCTCCCGCGCGGGTTCAAGTCACTGCGGGCAGCGGAAGCATCTCAGCAGTGAGTGGTCTGAACTTCTTAGCTTTAATCAATGAATGGCAAATTACACCTGCAGCTGCTCCCAAATTGGTGATTCCTCATCAGTTTCCCTCCTCCTGTGTTGCTGTTTAAAACTACAAGACCATCAGTCACCTTCATGCTCTGTGGATAGAACTGTCATCATAAGAGGGCCACCACAGCCTCAGAGATAATTGCGATGGCGGGAGATCGAGACCGGGTCAGCTGCTTGGAGAACGTATGCTCACCACTATACCACCATGGCTGTCATGGCTGGGGATGACAGAGGTGTCTCCATCCACTGGAGCACAAGGGGTCACTGGATGGTTTGCTCGGATATAAAGGCAAGCAGCACGTTTCATGTTTTACTGCTGTTGTTATCAATAAATTGAAGTCTCCATGATGGGTCAACAGATTTCAGAACAGCTGTGGGTATAATTACTACCATGCACTGGTGCTGGCAACAAAGAAGCTTGTGATTACTGTTTAAATGCATCGTTGTCGGCAGGATTTGAACCTGCTGCCTTCCAAGCAGTTGACCTGGGGTTGATTCCCGGCCATCGCAGTTACCTTTAAATACATAAAACAACGGGTTTAATTGAAAAGAAAAATAATTTATACATGAAGTCTTCTGCCAACTCATATGCTCTGTCAATAGAACACAAAGTAGTAATAATTACAAAACTACAATGGCACACTTATTGATCAAAATGCATTAGGCTAGCATGGTGCCGGTATGGTTGCTCGACGTTTGTTTGGGGTTTTCTTAATTATTAATGCTTGCATTTCACGGGACAGGGTGAGTTCAGTGACTTCAGGCTGCTGACATACTGGAGTTGAGCTTTTGACGGGTTCAGGTCCGTCTCCGAGCTACGGGTTGTCGGAGGATTACTGACAGTCGAAACTCGCACTAGTTGTCTGGGAGGATGAGACCTGCTGGGGAGACAGTGGACTACAGTCCATCGGCCAATGGCTCACTAGATACGTGCCTGAACCTCACTGGGTGACAGTGGTGGGGGTTATCATCAGTTGGTCTTTAATCAATCTGTGGAAACAGCAACTGTCTGAAACAATGACACCACATGTTCAGGTCAAGGTTTGTTATTACATCTTTCATATATGGGGCGTGTGGGGCGGGTAAGCTGGCCGAAATACTGACATTGTTAAATGTGAGTTCTGTTGAAACCATGTTAACAGACAGAGCTTCAGTAACTCACAGGAGCTCAGACCTTTTCTCTTCTATTCAGTTCATTCATCTTCTCTTCTGGATGTGCCTGCTCTCACTCCTCCTCTCCGCGTTCAGACATCCGCTCATTTGGTAAGGAAGCCACTGCTGATGTGGTGATGGTGGTGTGGTGGGTGAACATGGCTGCCTTCCAAGCGGTTGATTTGGGTTTGATTCAGCCGTTTGCAGTTTGGCACAAGGGAGGACATGGATGGATGATGCGTTCCATTGTTCCAAGAGTCCTTTGTGTGGAAACAAGTGACATGGTCAAATGGGTCATGGTCAATGTTCATGCATATGTGGTGAACACACCTGGATTCTTGACCTCTCGGTACACTACATTTAAATGTGGTGACACTGTTTAATGTTATCAAAGGAAGTGAAATCTGATGATGAACCACCAGTTTCTAGCAGCGCTATTAGGTATAATTCTACACTGACTAATATAGTATACTTCAAAACATTTTTAATAATACATATAAATTCGCTCTGTTTAAATGCAGTGTAGTCAGACAAAATAATGGTTGATAGTATTGTCCAGGTGAGGTTCAGATCATAGCAACAGGTGGAAGTTTTCACTGTTGAAGTCTTTGCAGCCTTCTGATAACTCACTTGGGCTGAGGTGGACTGGATTTGTTCACTCTGGGGTGCTGGATTGTTTTCACTGCGGTGTGGTGGTGGCATGACTTCAAGAAACATGGTAGACGTTATGAACAGGTTGGCACTAAATCGAACCGGTTCTTTAGTACTGGGTTGTCCGGCGGGGTTCGAGACCTCGCGGGAGACACAGTGGTTCTGGTCCATGGCCAACCACTCGTGGGCAGCATGCACCTTGCACGGCGTGGTTTGTGGATCAAATTAACATCAGATATTGTGTTAGACACTCTGACACCTAACGGCTGTGAAGTGAGTTGTGGGTGGCCGGGTGGTTGGGCGATGGACAAATCAGTGAATCTCCAATTGAATCCTGCGGCAAGCACTGGTACATCTTTG